>PITB01005480.1:0-99213 GCA_004024585.1 Paradoxurus hermaphroditus | reverse complement strand
ACCTCATCTAGCCCATGACTTTAAGTACCACCTCTATTCCTCATTTCTATCACCAGCTATGACCTGCCTGAAATTTGGATCTCTATGTCAAACTGCCTGGATAATATCTCGTCTTGGATATTTAAAAGACCTATTGCAAACCTAACATGCTTAAAATAAAATTCTTGATCCCCCCAAACCTGTTCCTTTCCTAGTATTCTCCATTTTACTCAACTAGCTGTGCAAGCCAAAAACCTAACCTACCCTCTGTCTTTTCCCCACATACCCAAGCCATCAGCAAGACTCTGTACTATTTATCTGTCGCACATAGCTCAGAAGCATCCATTTCTCTCTCTCTCTCTCTCTCTCTCTCTCTCTCTCTCCCTCCCTCTCTTTCTCTCGCTCTCTCCTTCTTTCTCTGCTATCACCCTGGACCAGTCTACCATCATCTTCAGCCTGGACTCAACAGAAACCTCCTACCTGCTTTTCTTGTTTCCGCTTTCCTTAGAGTGGCCAGAGAAATCTTCTAAAAATAAATATCTATTTATGCTATTCCCTACCCCACCCCGCTTTGGAAAACATTCTAATGACTTTCTATCTTTCTTAGAATAAAATCTCAGTTCACTTCCTGGGTTTACAAAGAGTTACAGGACCAGGTCACTTCCTCCCTCTCCCCTTCACCCACCATGCTCCAAGTATTTTACCCATTTTTCAGATTCCTCAAATACTCCAAGTTAGTTCCTTAACAGGGCTTTTGCACTACGTGTGTCTTCTACTAAAGGATTTTCCACCTCACCTTTGCATGGCTGGCTCCTCCCTGCCTTTCAGATCTCAGCTTTAATATCACTTCTTCAGAGATACCTGCTCTGACCCCTTCCCCTCTTCTAAAGCAATCATCTGGTCCCTTCTATCACACTTTTCTGTTTATTCATCTGCACACTATTTACTCCCTACGTATTATTTTTTCATTTATTTATGTACATTAGGATGAGAGAAGACACTTTGTCTCATGCTCATGTGAAATATCCCCAGCCCTAGATAACTACTGAATGAATAAATCAATTTACTTAACTATATCAAGCTAGCTGTGAAGGAGGCTTGATCATTCTTCTTTATAGATGAGGAAAATGGCATCCAGTTGGGCTCCATGACTTCCTCAAGGTCCTACTGCTAGCTCAGTGACAGAGCAAGTCTTCTGAGTCTTATTCCAGCTCTCATTCCACTTATTTGAAGCTGCCTTCACATAGATAATTCCACCTTGAAAAAAATATCCTCATCTTCCTTGAAAAAATTAGATGTCTTGAACACCAGTGGAAACGAAGAATGGTGCACAGACTGTGGGTGTCAATGCAGGGAGAAGCAAGCTTTGCCTGAATCCTAAGGTCTGGTGGATTTCTGCCCACCAAATGTGATGTGACCTCCAGGAAAGGAACATTGTAGAGCATAAAGACAATCAAATTGGGGTGTGTGTGTGTGAGAGAGAGAGAGAGAGAGAGAGAGACAGAGACAGAGACAGAGAGAGATGAATGAGTACATACACACAACACTCCTCATCTGCAGCTGCTTTGTGCTTGTACTGAACCAAGGCTCCTAGGATGAGTCATAGTCCCCAGGATGCATTTCTTGAACTGAACCAACAGCATCTCTCTCACCAATCATTGCTCACCTAGGAAACAGGCCCAAGGGGAAAGCTTGAGTGTACCACCCGGCAACCCGCAGTCACCTCTATTATTAGAAATGGGACTGCCAATTAGTTTTCAAGTTGGGAAGGAGGTCTTCAGGTTCTATCTTTGGTAGGTTATCACTGGCCATTCTTTTCCAGGTGAACCAGTGGAAGTACAGGCATTGACAATGGCAGCATTTACTCAGGCCTGAGTGTTTTAGAAAGGGTGTAGGAAATTGTTCCTATAGCAACAAGAAGATGGCAGTTCAAGTCTGCTGCTCCTGCTAGATCACAGAGTACGGCAGCCATGTTCTTCCTCCTCAGACTAAAGCTCTCCTTGAAAAAGAAATGATCACATTCTCTGGCATACCTTAACCTCCACTTAGCTTCCAGATCTACCCGTTCAGAAAGCACAGCCAGGGTCCTCAACGCTGCACTTCCAAAAATCTCCTAAGGACCTCCAAGGAACAGAAAGGCTAGAAACCTGCTCACCTCCTGCTGGCTTTTCTTAAGCCTCCGACTTATTCTAGGCTCTCTGGTCAGTTCTGTTTTGTTTGCCAGCTAATTGCAAATGTTAACACCTGGGCTTGAAACCCCAGCTGCCGCCCTCCATTTTCCTTGGTCTCCAGTCTTGAGCCACAGAGATTGTCATGGATAGCTGTGAGGATTAGCAAGACCTTGTTGTTCTGGGGACTCTACCCTGAATGGAAAGAACTGGCTGAGGAGCAGGGGAAGTCAGCTGGGGGTTTTACCAGCTGTGTGACAGTGAACAAATCCCTTAATCTCTCTGAGTTTTAGCTTCCTTGCTTCTAAAACAGGGTTTATATGTTACAAGAGTATTGTAAGGATTTAGTACAAAAAAATAGAGAAGGCATCTAGTGCCGTGCCTGGCCAGTGGTGGCCCTCCATAACTGCTGGTTCTTTCCCCCTTGATTCCCCACTTCTGAGACCACAGCTCCTTCAGGGGGCCAGACTTTCTAGGGAGAAGCAAAGACCATTGGGATGAGAGAGCTTCCATGATGGGCAGGCAAGAAGAGAAGGGGGATGGTGGGGACCAAAGGATGCTGTCCTTTGGGGTGAGGCTGTGGGGTGTGTGTTGGGTGGGATCCAGACAGAAAACACACAAGACGTTTGGAGATGTTTGGTAGAAATCTTTTAGTTGTTTTTTTTAAAGGCTGCTAAATAGCACTTTCTTGGTTAATTGACATTTTCCTTAGTCCTGTATTGCTTATGAGTTTCACCAGAGCTGTGCAAATGAGGTTTGAGAGCTAGAGGGACATGAGGACATGGAACAAAGCAGGTGAAGCAGCACGAGGCAACCTTTGCAAGCCTCCATATGGAAGCCACACGCCTCCTTTTCACAAAGAGGGAGAAGACTGAGGCAGGGGTGAGCGTAGATTATTTAATATTTTACTTCTTAATTCTGTAACCTGTTCATCTTTGACCACAGAACTGATAAAGCTGGTTTTATTCGTTTGTTGTTTGTTTTTTTCTTTTTTGTTGCTGTTGTTTGTTTTGTGTTTTTTTTCCCGCCTCAATCAATCACATAATGCCTTCTGGAGGAGAGGGGGAAAAACATTTTTCCTCATCCTCCTGGGTTCTCTGGCTGGGGCCTTCCAAATTAAACTGATAAATGACAGATTGACAAGAGAAAAAAACACATTTTCATTATGTGTGAAGGCGGTTAGAATTTGGGGCTTTCGTACCATCCAAAAGGGGCACAGAGGGTGGAGAAGAGGTTAGACAAGGGAATAGCGATTTGGGGCTTTTTTAAAAGGCTTTTTCTAGCTTAACCATGGACACGGGAGGTTTTCCCAAAGACGCTGTAAAAGATGCAGGCCTCATGATCCAAAGTCACTCCCAAAGATAGCCAAAATGGAGAATGACTTAGACGAACCCTCTGAGAGCTGGCAATGGTCAGTAGGAAGTCAGCCACAATGGGGTACAACTCATATTTCTGTCTGGCTGTCTACAAATTTATAGGGCCCTCAACCTGACAATTGGCCACCTATAGACACCGGCCTACCAATCCGTGCCCCTGGGAGGCAGGAAGCCAAGCCAAACTCTCAGGATGTAAAGCAAGACAAACGGGAAAGCAGTGACCATCCCTGGGAAGGAAAGGACCAATAATGAATAAGTACTCAAAACCAAATTCACAAGAGTCACAATGCAGATAATGAATTCTTATCAATGTTTTTCTCTTGCTAATCTAAATTTGGCAAGGACAAGACAAAGAGGCTCTTAACTGCCCTCTGTCCATTGGACTCTGTAGGCAGAGATCTGTGAGACTGACTTAGTAAGAGGTTCTACCCTTTGTCAGGCATTCCAAGACTTACCTGCAGCGTCTGGAGTGAGTGAAGTGTCCCAGCTTTCCCATCATGGCTGCCAAAGCTATAGGGAAGAAGAAAACTCTTCCTCTACCTTTGTAGATTCAATGGCTGGTACCCACAAAGCAAGCTGATAAAAAACAGATTAACAAGAGAGAAAATTATTTAATTCTGTATGTATGCATGGGACTTCACAAAGAAAATGCACTCCCTGAGTGGCTCAAGGAGGCATTTAGAATTTGGGTGGCTCAGTTGGTTAAGGGTCTGACTTTGGCCCAGGTCATGATCTCACAGTTCGTGGTGAGATCTACAGTCAGGCAAGGATTTGGCAAGGACAAAGTCAGACTCTGTGCGGACAGCTCAGAGCCTGGAGCCTGCTTCAGATTCTGTGTCTCCCTTTCTCTCTGTCCCTCCCCCTCATGCTCTGTCTTTCTCTGTCTCTTAAAAATAAATAAATGCTAAGAAATTAGAATTTTGGGGGCTTATACACCACTCCAAAGGGTGACAAGGTATGGACAAGAGCTAGATAAAGGAAGAGGGGTTGGGGGTTTCTGAGTGTGTGTGTGTGTGGGAGGGGGGTGGTTATGGGAAGGTAACCAGGAAAAGTACGGTAAGCAAGGGTTGCTTAGTAGAGTTTGCTATGCAGATTGAAGCCAGTGCCTTCTCCATTGGTAAGAGTTAATTAAGAGTCCTCCTCTTCCTCCTCAAACTACTCTATGTTATAGCCATGATTTTGTTGCTGGAAGTTTGAGAATAAAGGGAACCAGAACATACTACCTTCTCCTCCGTCTTCCAACCCCACAGAAGCAACGATTCTCTCCCTCACCTTTCCGTATCTCTCATTCATTTTTACAGTGAAGCCCTGTATTCGTTTTCTAGGGGTGCCATAACAAAGTACCGCAGACTAGGTGGCTTTGACAACAGAAATTTTTCTCATAGTCCTGCAGGTGGGTAGTCCAAGATCAAGGCGTCAGCAGGATTAGCTTCTCCTAAAGTCAATCTCCTTGCCTTGTAGGTAGGTGGGCACCTTCTCACTGTATCCTCACCTTTCCAGTCCTATTAGGTTAGGACCTCATTTAACAGCTTGAGGTCATGTGACCTCATTTAATGTTAATTACCCCTTTAAAGGCCCTATCCCTAACTACAGTCACATTGAGGGTTAGGGCTTCAATCTGTGAAAGTTGAGGGAACAAAATTCAGCCCCAAACCAAGTCCCTACCATAGTGACTGGCACAGTCCACAGCAAAGATGGGGACACTGGCTTAGACTGCGGATGTGAGTGTCAATGCCAACCACCTCCACTGCTGGACCAGCAGGTCAGAGGAGGCCTTGTCTCCATCAGTGTCGTGCTGGTGGGTGAGGGACAATATATTATGATAAAAGAATTTGATAAAACTCTTCCACTTCTAAGCTGCAGGGGCTGCTTGAAAATATTCATCCATTCATTCGATAAGTATTAGGTGCCAGGCATTGGGTTGGAATCTGGATACAAAAGACACATTCTTCCCCTGCAGCTCCCATGGTGGAGGAGGAAATCATGGATAAGAGAATCCTTCATATATGTGTTGCAAACTCTGGTAGTGTCGTGAAGGAAAAATACAGCATGCGAGAGGCGGTGTGATGGTGTACCTGATCCAGGCTGGGGAGGTCTGAGCTTACTGGTAGGGCCAGTTGAGTCCATGACTGCCCGCTCCATGAGAACCAAGCGTTAGTGAAACGGGTCTGGGTGAGCCCTGGCTAAGGCTCCTGTTCCCACGCCGGTCATCAGGGTCTGTGGACACTCTCCCATCTCCCCAAAGCTGCACGTTAACCAATCACCTGCTCAGCATTTAGTAAAATTTCTTTAAAGAGGAAAAACTTCAATTTTTAAAAAATGCTTATTTATTTTTGAAAGAGAGAGACAAACCTCGAGCAGGAGAGAGACAGAGAGGGAGACACAGAATCTGAAGCAGGCTCCAGGCTCTGAACTGTCAGCACAGAGCCTGACATAGGGCTTGAACTCACAGACTTCGAGATCATGACCTGAGCCGAAGTCAGATGCTTAACTGACTGAGTCACCCAGGTGTCCCAAAGGAGGATAAACTTTTAAATAGCAAAAACAAAAGTTATCCTATGACACAATTTCCTGACAAGTTCGAGCGGGAAAGTGGGCCAGCTACTCGGCCACACCTCCATTAACACAGACCCCACTTCCTATTCAAGTGTAAGCTGCCTCGGGCAAGAGGAAGGCCACAGACATAGTGTTCCGGGACCCTGCTCCTCTGCAAGAACACAGCAGGGCCAAGGAGCAGCCCCCTCCACAAGGAAGTACTACCCAGCTCTTTGTAATCGCTTGGGTCTTGCGAGAGCTCCCTTCACAAAGACAATTGCAAGAGAAAAAAAATTAGGCTAAGGAGGCAGGCAGAGAACAATGAAACACTTAAGTGGGATCTCAGCTTTGTCTAAAAACAAGGAAGAAAAAATCTCTCGTTCTTGTGAGAATGTGAGCCTGCTACTAATAAAGCAAGGCCAGCCGCCGGAACACTGTGAAACCAAAACACAGTCTGCATCTCACACCCCCTCCCCTTTTCTGGTGCATTCAGGCTTCTGAAGACCTTCTTCACCCTCACTTCCCCCCACAGGAGGGAAGGCCAATACAACATGGTTCAGCTGCTGCCGGGAGTTTTCTGTGTACCCCATCTCAAGAGCATTTCTTGTGTGCCTACTATGCGTCCAGTATGTGCCAGGAATAAGTGAAACATGGTCCGGACCCAGGAGTGAGCTAACCAGAGACCAGAGACCTACCAGGCCCTATGCTGGGGCTCACGGGGGTGTGCTCACTGCCTGTGCAGGAAAAATGCCCTAAGTGTGCCTGGCAGGAGTCTGGACAGGCTTTAGAAAGGACGTGAGGTGGCCAGGGAGGGAAAAATGGAACTCACAGAAACAGAGTAGAATGGTGGTTGCTGACCTGGGGGTGGGGGGGAGGGAAATGGGGAGAGATGATGAAAGGGTACAAACTTTCAGTCATATGATGAATAAAGTTTGAGGATCTAACGTATAACATGGGGATTCTGGTTGAAAATACTGTGTTGTATAACTGAAATTTGCTACGAGAGTAGAATGTAAGGTGATGGGTTAATTAATTTACTGTGGGATTGTATCCTTTCCAATATATTTTTACTATATATTATATATTATATTATAATTTTATTTGTCACTCATACCTCAATAAAGCCGGTGAGGGGGGGGTGGCGAAAAATGAGGGAGAGAAAGAGGAAGGAGAAAGTGCTGGCTAGAAAGGTGGATACCAGGTCATAACAGACCGGAAGTGCCATCATTAATGAGCAGGAAGAAAAAGATTTCATGTGATCAGATTTGCAGTTTAGAAAATATGTCTCTGATAAAATATAGAGGTGAAGAAATCTATAGGAAGATCATGATAAACATCTAGACAAGGGATGAGGAGAGTCTGGACCAAGGCTGTGGTGACAGGATGTGAAGAGAAGGGGAATGGACACTTTAGATATTTCAGTCTGCAGTCGTGGCTAAGAATGTGGATGTTGGAGTCAGCTCCCAGGAGTTCAAGGCCCAGCTCTGTACTTACTACCTGTATAGCACTAGGCAAGTTGCTTCATCTCCAAGTATCTTCATCTCTGCATCTGGGACTGGAGACAAAAATATTACTTGCCTCACAAGGTTGCTGAGATGATAAATTGAATCAACAAAAGTAGAACATGCAGAGCAGCCTCCCTGGCGCATAGTAAGCACCCCATAGATTGGCTCTTCTTAGTATTACTGGGTGCAGAGAAATAAGAGGTATCTAGGAGAACAGCCAAGTTTAGAAAATGGAAGCGTCTGTTTCAGTTTGTACTTTGTTTCAAGGCAGAGCCTTTCCCTCTGAGCATGGTCCTTTCTCTTAAGAGGTAGACTTTTAATTGTCAGTTCATTGCTTGTGGTTCTCAGCAAGTTTGCTCTGGTCAGACTGGACCCAAACTCCTTGGTGTCTTTGTCTGTGCAGTCTTTGAAATCTCCACTCAGTCCTCAGCCCCCAAGAGTTGACCTTTTCAGGCCTCATGAACCACACCCTGTACTCTGCAGCCTCCAGCACTCTGTGGCCAGGGCCCAAGGAGACTCCCCTGTGCACGTCTTCCCACACATTTCAGCTCCCTCTGCAGCCCCTGTTTCTCATCTCTGAAATTATAGCTTTCCACCAGAAAATAGGAAGGAACACTTCCCAGTTCATTAGATGAAAAACTCTATGATCATGATACAAAAATCTAATAACAGGGTCACCTGAGTGGCTCAGTTGGTTAAGTGTCCAACTCTTGGTTTCAGCTCAAGTCTCACAGTTTCATAGGTTCTCACAGTCTCATGTGTTTGAGCCCTGCATCTGGCTCTGCACTGGCAGTGTGGAGCCTGCTTGGGATTCTCACTCTCCCTCTCTCTCTACCCCTCCACTGCTTGTGCTATCTCAGTCTCTCTCAAAATAAATAAACTTCTAAAAAAAATCGAATAAGGACATTATAAGATAAGAAAATTGCAGATCAATAATCTTCATGAACCTGAATGTAAACATGTATACAGCAAAAGAACGGAAAATAGAATCAAGCAATAAATGAAAGGGAGGTTTCTCCTTTTGTATCCCTTTATTGGTTTATGATCAATATACAGTTGGTTCAACATTCAAAAATACATCAGTGTACAGGAAAAAATCAAAATCCTAGAGGAGAAAGCAGGAAAAAACCTCTTTGACCTGAGCCGCAGCAATTTCCTATGCGACACATCTCCAAAAGCGAGGGAATTTAAAGCAAAAATGAACTATTGGGACCTCAACAAGATAAAAAGCTTCTGCACGGCCAAGGAAACAACCAACAAAACTAATAGACAACCGACGGAATGGGAAAGGATAATTGCAAATGACATATTGGATAAAGGACTAGTATCTAAAATCAATAAGAACTTACCAAATTCCACACCCAAAAAACAAATAATCCAGTGAAGAAATGAAATGCACGGAAGATATGAATAGACACATCTCCAAAGAGGACATTCAGATGGCCAACAGACACATGACACAATGCTCAAAGTCACTCATCATCAGAGAAACACAAATCAAAACCACACTGAGATACCACCTTACATCAGTTCGAGTGGCTAAAATGAATAAATAAATAAATCAGAAAACTATAGATGCTGGTGGGGATGTGGAGAAGCAGGCACCCTCCTACACTGTTGGTGGGAATGAAAACTGGTGCAGCCACTCTGGAAAACGGTGTGGAAGTTCCTCAAAACAATGAAAATAGAGCTATCCTATGACCCAGCAATAGCGCTGCTAGGAATCTACCCAAGAGACACAGGAATGCTGATGCATAGGGGCACGTGTACCCCAATGTTCATAGCAGCACTTTCGACAATAGCCAAATCATGGAAAGAGACCAAGAGTCCATCAACTGACGAATGGATAAAGAAGATGTGGCACATATATACAATGGACTACTACATGGCAATGAGAAAAAATGAAATCTGGCCATGTGTAGCAACATGGATGGAACTGGAGGGTATTATGTTAAGTGAAATAAGTCAGTCAGAAAAAGACAGATACCATATGTTTCCACGCATAGGTGGATTTTGAGAGACTAAGCAAAAACCAGGGGGAGGGGAAGAGGGGAAAGAAAGGGAGGAAGATAAAACATAAGAGACTCTCAAAGACTAAGAATAAACTGAGGGTGAGGGGGTGAGGGAGGGGGGAGAGGGGGTGATGGGCATTAAAGAGGGCACATGTTGGGATGAACACTGGGTGTTATATGTAAACCAATTTGAAAATAAACTATTAAAAAAATACATCAGTGTAATCCACCATATTAGTAAAATAAAGGAGAAAAATACATGACTATGGCAACAAATAAAGAAAAAGCATTGTTAAATTTGAACACCTATTCATTATAAAAACTCTGAAAACTGAGAACATAAGGGAATTTCTATTTTGATAAAGCTAACACAGTACTTAATGGAGCAATGTAGAGCATGTTCCGATTATGATCGAGAACACAAAGAATGTCCACAGCCTTTCAACACAATTGTGGAGGTCCTGGCCAGTGCAGTGCGGCAATAAAAAGAAATATATACCACTGAAACCGAAAAGGAATGAGCAAAATGTTCTTCAAAGACAACACAGTTGTGTTTGCAGATAATCTTAAGGAATCTACAAAAAATTCCTAGAACTAATATGTGAATTTAGCAAAGTCACAGAATAGCAAGGTCAACCATTCGAAAACTAATCATTAAAAATATTCTGGTAAACAAAAATTGGGAAATGAAAACTTTAGATATTTAAAATAGCATCAAAAAACATAAAAAACTTACAGTTTGGAAACTGCCAAACATTGTTGAGGGAAATTAAAGACCTAAATAAATAGAAAGAGATATCATGTTGATGAATTGGAACATTTAATATTGTTATGATGTCAATTCTTTACAACAGAGTTAATACACCCCCAATCAAAATTCCCAAGGCTCTTAATGTTGAAATTGACATTTATTTTAAAGTTTGTATGAAAAGGTAAAGGGCCTAAAATTGTCAAAACTATTTTGAAAAGAAGAATAAAATTGCAGGACTTATACTACCTAAAATCAAAACTTACTTTAAGGTTATAAAAATCAAAAGAATGTGGTATTGAGTGAAGACAGGCATATTGGTAAATGGAACAGAATAGAAAGTCTAGAAACACCCCCCCATACACACACATACACACACACACACAGGCATCAACCTAATTCATTGGGTAAGAAATAGTTTTTATAATAAATGGTACTGGAGAAAGTATTTACCTAAGGGCAAAAAACAAACAAACAAAAAACAAACAAACAAAAAAACCTAAACTAAACCTCAATCCCTACTTCACACCATTACAGATATCAATTCAAATTGAGTCATGACCTAATGCAAAGTCCATAAAACATCTAGAAGAAGCATATGAGAAAATCTTTGGGACTCTGAGGTAGGCAAAGACTCCTTAGGACTCAAAAGGTGCTCATTATAAATGAAAAAAAAAGCGGATAAAATGGATTTCAAAATCAAAATATGTTCTGCTCTTTAAAAGACACATATAAGAAAATAAAAAGTTGGGACACAGATAGGGAGAAAAATATTCATAAAACATGCACCTGAAACAAAGTACTCTCCATAGAATACATAAAGATAAAACATTTACAACTTAATACGAACAAGACAACCCAGTTTTAAAGTAGGTAAAATAATTGAGCAAAGATTTTACAAAAGAAAACTTTCGAATGGCTAAACAAGCACATGAAAACATGCTCAACATCATTAGTCATCAAAGAAATACAAATTAAAACCACAATGAGACATCACTTCACACTCACCAGAGTGACTGAAATTAAGAAGACCGAAAATTAATAAAACTAAATGTTAATGAGGACGTGGGAAAACTGAAGCTCTCACAAACTGGCTTGGCAAATTTTTAAACACTTAAACACACACTCACACATGACCCCGTCATTTCACACCTAAGTATTTACTATGAAAATGATGACATGTATGCAAAAGACTCATATGCAAGTATTTCTAGTAGCTTTATTCATAATTGCCCCAAACTACAAGCACTCCAGAAATATCTATCAGCAGGTAAGCAGAGAAATCATAATAGACCAAGGCAGTAACTCAGCAATAAGGAAGTACAAACTGATTCAAGCAGCAACATGAATGAATCTCAGAAACGGGATGCTGAGTGTATGTACTGTATGATTCTGTTTCTATGAAGCTTATGAGGAGGCAAAACTAATCCATGACGGTAGAAATCAGGCTGTGACTGTGCTTGAGGGCAGGGATTGCCTATAAGACATAAAGAACTTCTTGAGAGTGATGGAAACCTTTTTAATTGTTTTAGGTTTATTTATTTTTGAGAGAGAGTGACAGAACATGAGCGGGAGAAGGGCAGAGAGAGAGGGAGACACAGAATGCAAAGCAGGCTTCAGGCTCTGAGATCAGCACAGGCCCCGATGTGGGGCTTAAACTCACGAACCGTGAAAACATGACCTGAGCCAAAGTCAGACATTTAATCGACTGAACCACTTGGGCGCCCTGAGAGTGATGGAAATCTTCAATGCCTTGATCGGAATGTTGATTACATGAATGTATTGATTTGCCAAAAGACAGAGAATCGTACACTTGATATCAGTGCATTTCTCTCTATGCAAAGGGAGTTTTAGTTTTTAAAAGAGCCAGAAGAATAAATTACAAAAACACTCCACAAAACAACCAGCAAGCAATTCTCTTCGACTTCGAAAGATGTTTTAAATTTACACAATTTAGTTAAAAGCTTGTGGGCACACGAACCTGCACACAGACGTTTATAGCAGCTTTATTCATAATTGCCAAAACTTGAGAGCAACCGAGACGTCCTTGTAGGTGAATACCAAGTAGGTGAATGAATAATCAAACTGTGGTACATCCAAACAATGGAATATTACTCAGCGCTAAAAGGAAATGGGCTATCAAGCCAGGAAAAGACACGGGGAAAACTTAAAGGCATATTGCCAAGTGAGAGGAGCCAAACTAAAAAGGCTAAATTCTGTATGATTCCAAATGTATGGCATTTTGGAAAAGGCAAAACTATGGAAACGGTAGAAAGATCTGATTTCCAAGGATCTGGAGAAGAGGAGGGGTGACTAGATAGAGCAGTCGTAACGAATGAACCGCTCTGGTGGAGGCTGCTCATGGGGGAGGCTATGCTTGTGTGGGGACAGGGGAAATCTGTGGACCTTCCCCTTAATTTTGCTGTGAACCTAAAATTTGTGCTCTAAAAAATTCAAGTCTTAAAAAAAAAGGAGTATTTCTTCAACTCTGCATCACCACATGGGGTTTGATGTAACGATTTAAAAGGAAAAGAGCACAAATAATTTCAACATGAGAATATAACGTAACAATGTAACGCGATCTGTCTCTTGTTTTGGGTGCAAAGGATACTAAAGAACAATGCAGCTGAGTCTCGGGAGCCTACAGCCTCACCTCATGGAAAAAGAGCAAAATTGATTATGAACGCAGTGACGGGAAGGTCAGACAGGTGCTCTCAGGAAAGCGTTCTTGAGGCCATTAGACTACAAGTGCAGAGCCTAACCTAGTTTGAAGACCACGGAAAGATTCCCTAAGGAAGTGACACGACTTGAGTCTTGGAAGACATACGGACAATGCAAGGAAGCTGAAGAAGAGGGTTCCAGACAGAGAGCCGCATCAGAGCAGAGCCCAGGTGGGGAGGAATGTGGCCAGCGTGCCCTGAGCACAGACAAGACAGCAGACAGGTTCTGGAGCTGAGGCCGACAGCAGGCCCGGCCCTCAGAGCCTCGGGTTAGAGATGAGGTGTTGTGAAGCAGCAGGAAGTTACTGAAGGGAAGAAGCGTGGCACTGACATGGTCGATGTGTCCTTTTAAAAGATTACTTTGGGTGCAGAGTGAAAAAGGGTGTATCCCAGCACTGTCTATTAGAAATACAATACAAGTTCGTGAGTTCGAGCCCCACATCGTGCTTCCTGCTGCCAGCGCGGAGCCCACTTCAGAGCCTCTGTCCCCCTCTCTCTGCCCCTCCCCCGCTTGCACATTCTCTCTCTCTCAAAAATAAACATTTAAAAAATATATATATTTGAAAAGAAGAAATATAACACAAGCCACGAATGCGAATCACACACGTAATTTAAAATTTCCTGGTAGCCACATTTGTAAAATGTAAAAATATTTTAAAATGAGATATAATTGACCTGAATAATAAGTCTTATTGAACTCAAAAATCCCCAAATACTGCCATTTCAACATGAATCGATATAAACAATTATGAATGAGATATTTTTATCTTCTTGTTGTTGTTCTTCTAAGTCTTCAACCTCCTGTGTATACTTGCCGCACATCTCGCTTCAGGCTGCCCACACCTCAGGTTTTCAGGAGCGACACAGGGTGAACGCGAGGTGAAGGGCAGTCCAGGCTGAGGGGCGGCAACTATTCCGGGGCCAGGCGAGATGGAAGAGGGTGGCCTCAGACAACCAGAGGTGCAGCAGGGTGGATCCGAGAGGTCATTTAGAGGAAGAACTACCACTGCTCGGGACTGATTGTCAACACCTCAGAGAAACTTCTAGCAGCCGGGCCTCCGGGCCTGTCTCACCCAACACACAGCAGCATTTGGTGTTGTTGAGCATCTCCTCCTTGAAAGAGCCCCCTCCTTGACTTGAGGCATGTCGCACCCTCCCACTTTTCTTCCTACCTCATCATCTCCTCCTTCTCAGGATCCTTGGTCCTTTCCTCCACGTCTCTCTGTCCTTCGACATAGGAAGGCTCCAGAGCTCGGGGCCACACCCTCTCTCTCCTCTGTCTATGTCCACCTGTGAGCCCACCTGGTCCTGTGGCCCTAAATACCAAATGCAAGCTAGCGACTCCCAAAGGAATACCCCCAGCCCAGATCCCATTCCTAAACCCCAAATCTGTAAATCCAACTCTTGCTCAACAACTGTATTTGGACGTGTAATAGGCATCCTAATGTTACCACATCCCAGACTGAACTCTGCATCTTCTGCTGCAACCCATCCTTCCAGACGCCTTGAGTCATCCTTGATATCTCTGTTTCTCTCTTACAGCACATGTAACCCCTTGTGTTGTCACTTCGTCCTATATCTCAGTCCCCTGGACCACTGCTATCAGCCTAGTCTATATGCCTATCATTTGCCTAGTTTGTTGCAAGAGTCTCCTACCTCGTCTTTCTGCTTCTACTCTTTCCTCCTCAATACAGAAGCCAGAGTAGCCCTGTTAATATACAAGTTCACCTCTTTTCTTTCAAAACTTTCCAAAGACTCCCTACCTCCCAAACGGTGAAGCCAAAGTCTTCCTGATGGCTACGAGTCCCAATGCAGCCTGCCCCTTAAATCTCTGATCTTATCCTCTTCTCTCCTGTTCTCTAGCCACACCGGCTTCTTTGCTTCTCCTCAACATACTGGAAATTGCTCTGCCTCAGGGCCTTTGCAGTTACTCTTCTCTGGAATGCTCTTCTCTAAGATAGTTGCTCCCTTCTTCATCTCTTAAATTTTTGCTCAAAAATTACTTTCTTAATGAGGTTGCCTGACCACCCTACTTAAAATGGGAAGCTGAGCACTCTCCTTTTCTCTGTTAAGTGTTTCTTCATAGAATTGATCACTTTCTAGACTACCACTTTCTTACCTATGAATTTTGTGTATTGTCTATGTTCCCTTGCAAGGATATAAGAAATCGAGCGATTTTATTTTATTTTATTTTTTTTGGTAATATATCCCCAGCACTAGAATAGTACCTGGCACACAGTACAGTTGGCATTCACTATTGGATGGATTAATGAATTAATCAATTAATGAGACAGAATGAGACAGGACGCAATGAGATGAGGCAAAATAAAATGAAACGAGGAGAGGAGTCCGTCGAGGTCAACTCCCAGATTTTTAGCCTCTAATTTTTAGCCTCATGGCCAAGCCTCAGGAGCCTGAGAATATCTTCAGATGCACTTCAGAGAGTCCTTCAGGGGTCATAAGATGCTGCTGGCTTCAACAGCCACCCTTGTGTGAATCCCCTGCTCACTGCTACTTCCTACAGAACAGAAAAATCTCGGCCCACAGGTGTTCCCAGGAAATATGTCCTCCCTCGGTAGCTGAGTTTCTCCGCAGCTTCTACTCTAAAGTATTTTTACATGAACCATATTTGCTGGGATGTTCTCAAACACATACACTCTCCAGCCTCCTAAAAAAGTGCTCAAATTAACTTTTTCTCGGTGAGTTCCAGGTCATTCTCATAAGTGACAGTGCCATGAAAGGGAGCCCTCCAGATGCTCTGGAGGAGAGGATATTTGCTCCTCCATTGGAGTCCCAGCTATGTTACTCTCGGCATTTGTGTCTGGTTATGATATTTTTTTTTTAAGAGAGGGGCATAGAGAGCTGGAGACGTAGAATTCGAAGTAGGTGAGCTGTCAGCACAGAGCTGTCAGCACAGAGCCTGATGCAGGGCTCGAACTCATGGACTGGGAGACCATGACCTGAGCCGAAGTCAGACCCTTAACCAGCCGAGCCACCCAAGCGGCCCTGGTTATGAGAGTTTAATCACCTTTGCTTGTCAGGATACCAGCTGTCCTTTCTGAACATGGTCACGGACCCTTTCTTTGCTTTCTCAAATGCAGCTTCAAAATAAAATTAAAGCTTATCCTCATTGTGATGAAATTTAAAGTAGGTTCTAGAAAGAGGCTTGCCTATGGTTAACACGGGAGAAGTGTTGTACATAAAATGTGGAGCGTCGGTTGTCTGGGGTCGTGACAGATGAGTTTGCCAGACACCTGGTGTGATACTGTACAGCTCGAAACTGAAACCAGCTTTCGAGAGAGTCACTGTTTCTTTCAGAAACAGGGTGGAGAGATGGGGAGGAAGATCCTCAGAATCTTGTTCAGCCTCTGGGTCCAAAGTTCCAAAAGGAACGGAAGGCGGTTCCTAGGACTCATTAGGAACCTGTCAATTCCTTCGCAGACTCTGCTCTTCTCCGATACCATCTCAGTCCTCACCAATGTTTCTCACCATTCTCCACTTCTCCCCAGGGATTACCATCCTTCTTGCTCCTTCCACACCTGAACACCTTAATCTGGCATCTGCTGTGACCCAAGGCGGCAAATGAACTATTTTATATTTCCGAGCCATTTGGGCACCTGGAGGACAAATCCCTTCTTTCGGATCTTGCACAAGACCTGCCTCAGGAGCGATCCATGAAAAATTACCCACTTTTCTAGCCAGACACCTATCAGTCCTGTTTCTCCATGTCTGTTTACCATAGCGGTGGACAAGCTGAGGCAGATTTTGCTTTTCCCCCTTTTAGACTCGCCCTTCACTAAGAGTCTGCCTGCAAGGCACTCATTCCAGACAAGTCCTGCCACTAACTGGCTACCATGTTCCAGACCCCTCTGCTGTTTCTGAACGATGTAGTATCCTCCCCTGTCAGCGAGAACTGGCTGGAGCTTCCCACCTTTGCATTTTAGAAGGGCCCCTGGTGAACCTCAGCAACACTAAATGGAGGTGTTGGCATGTTCCTCCTAATAGAAGATGTGAAGTTGTCAGGATAGAAGGACTCTGCACAAAATCAATGAACTATATCTTCCAAACAACTATCAATGGGTAACAAAAAAAGGTCATAGCTGGAGAAAATAAGAGTTGAAATTGGGGTGTATAGCTTTCTATGCACATAAAGATAATTTTATAACCCAAAGACAATCCTAATCTTGACGGCTGTGGTAGGCAGTATAGTGGCCCCCACGGATATCCACATCCCAATCCCTGCAGCCTGGAAATATGTCACCTTACATGGCAAAAGGACACTTTGAAGATGTAATTACAGTTAAGTTCCTAGAGACTGGGAGAGTATCTTGGATCATCCAGGTGGGCCCCACCAAATTATATGAATCCTTAAAACAGAGAACCTACAGTCAGTAGGAGATGTGACTACAAAGGAAGGGTCAGAGGGATGAGAGACACTGCTGCTCTTGAAGATGGAGCGAGGGTCCAGGAGTCAAAAAATACAGGGGAGACTCTAGAAGCTGGAAAAAGTAAAACAAACAAACAAACAAACAAAAAACCAAACCCATATTATCCCCTACCGCCTCTAGAAAGGAATGCAGCCCTGCCAACCCCTTGACATTAGCCTAGTGAGATCCATGTGGGACTTACAACCTGCAGAACTATAAGATAATAAATTTATGGCTTTTAAAACCCCTTCCCCCCAAATAACCAATAGGAAACATCATGGAAATGGAGCTCTCTGCTACTCCTGTTACCCCAGAGCAAAACCTGTGCCAACATATGAAGTAAGCATCTAGGAGAAGTTGGATGGGCTACCAAGAGATTCGGTCCGGTATCTAGAGAGTGTGGAGTGATGGCTGTTTCTAAGTGATGGAATCCATGAATGCTGAAGAAACTGGCTCCATTTCCCTTCAGTCCCTCAGGTTATTAGAAGGCTACTGAACCAGAGAGTCATATACCCATGATCCCCTTGGGCTTGGAAAGAGGTGATTTTTTTTTCCCAGCCTTGGCTCCTGGTCATGCATGTCCCCTTAGCAGAGCCAAACATTCTCAGCAGACTGGTGGGTTTATAGATAGTGCATTTCAGCTTTGGTGACTTCCTGGACAGCACTTTGTTGCTGAGCCCCAGCATAGCTCCAACGTGAGGAGGCAGATAGGGAGTTGCTTTGGAAAGACAGGGAGGAGAGCTCACAGCAGTAACCAGGTTTCCCTCATACATAGGCAGAAAGATAGCCATGATAACAATCAACCTTTATGGGACACTTAAAATGCGCCAAGAGCAGTGTTAAGCATTTGACACACATTTCCTCCTTCAAGGCAGTCTGCATGAATAAGACAAAATGACATTTTCCAACAGCATCCTGCTCTCAGTGTATCTATTTCAAAAAAGTGTCCAGATGCAGTGTGAAGCTGTGATAAAGTCTTTCCCTTTTGCAGAGATGCAGTGATGGGTCAGCCCAGCTCTGCCTTCTTTGTGCAGAACACACAGGGCTTCCCGCTAGAGCCCAGGAACCTTTGTCAGCCCTGGCCATTGCTCATCTGGACTTTGACAGGCTTCCTGGAATCTCCACCAAGGAGAACATTCGCAGACCACAGGTTCCCTCCTCATTCACTCAGCAGACATTGCCTGAGCCAGTGGCATGTGTCAGGCCCTGGACTCGGTGCTTGGAATACGTTAATAAGTGATGCATTGATCCCTGCTCTCAAACAACTTACATTCTAATGGGGTTGACAGTAAATAATAACACAATAAATAATTTCATTATATATTATGTTAAAAGTTGATTAGGACATGGAGAAAAGGTAGAGCAGGAAAAGGTAGGAAAGGGGAAACCAAGGGATGAGAATGGAAGTTGCGATTTTAAATAGAGTAGTCCTAGTGGGCCTCATTGAGGAGGTGACTTTGAGCAGACTTGAAGGAAGTGAGGGAGTTAGCCCTGATATCTATGGGAACAAAGAAAATGGCCAGTGCAAAGGCCCTGGTGTTGGGAGTGCGTCTGTGTGTTGGAGGAAGAACGAGATTAGTAGGACTACAGGAGAGTCATGGAAAAGGAAAGCAGTAGCTGTATTCAGTAAGGGAAGAGCGAGTGGCAAGCCATTTGGAGCCCATGTGGCCACCGCAAGACCTTGCAAGATGAGAGTCACTGAGACTTTGGAGCAGAGGAGGGACAGAATCTAACTTTCATCTTAAAACCTTTATTCCTTTGGGAACAAAATGAACTTGGTCAGAGTTAAGAATAGAACAAAGGTGGTCAGAGTTAGCCATGTGGAGGAGGTGGGATGGGATCCGTTTCTCATTTTCTTTTGAAAGTAGAGCCCAAAGGACATCCTGATGGATTCTCTCATTACTTGTGGGAGCTGAGAGAAGCTTTTCTAGATAGCCATGTTTCTCCCTATGTGACGAGTCAACATTTTAAACACTTTCCAGAAGGAAAGAGCATTTTCTTCACTTCATGAGATTTTTCCTAATAAGATGAACACCACACCAAGATGCTGGGCTGTTGGCCAAGTGCATTCATGAGCTAAGCCTCTCAGAACAGGTGTCAAGCCTATGCCTCAATAAAACCGCCTCTCTCCACCTGGCTCCTGTGTGGCGCATGTTGCAAATGTTCAGGAGGGAGCCTTAGTTAAAAGCAGAGTTCTGAAACCAAACTGCCTCCATTCAAACCCCAATCTGGACACTTACTATTTGTGTGGCCTTGGACAAGGGACTTTCAACCTCAATTTAAAATGTGGGTAACGTAGGGCACCTGGGTGGCTCAGTCGGTTAAGCGTCCAACTTCAGCTCAGGTCATAATCTCGTGGTTCATGGGTTCGAGCCCCACATGGGGCTCTGTGCTGACAGCTCAGAGTCTGGAGCCTGCTTCAGATTCTGTGACTCCCTCTCTCTCTGCCCCTTCCCACCTGCATGCTCTCTCTCTCTCTCTCTCAAAAATGAATAAATGTTAAAAATTAAAAATAAATAAAAATAAAATGTGGATAAAGTCTTCTTCATAGGATTATATGCATAATGACCCATGCTAATGATCCTATGTCTGCAGTCTGGACACATTCTGAGGTATGGCCAAAACCACCCAGGAGGAACATAAGGCTGTAGAAACTCTCCCAAAGCCTGCCCAACCCTGATTCCTCCTCATCTCAAATGTAGCAGTGCACCTCCCAGTAAGTTCTCAACAGCACCACCTAGTGGTGGCCTGGCCCTTCCCCAACAGAGCATAGAAATGCAGAGTCAATGGGGGGCATTTTCTCCTCAGAGACACCCAAGGCCATGGGCACCTTCTAGATGAGTGTGAAAAAAACTTCAGAAGGGCAATATGATCCTGTGGAGTCAGGCATCTCTACATACATAGAGATGTAATTTACAAAAACTCCCACGGGAATGGTTTTTTCCCCCTTTCAGAGGGTCTTTTGGAACCCAGACCTGCTGAAGAGTGACAGCCACATTAGTAAGTGAATTGAAGAGCAAAAGATGATGGATTCTTTGTGGGGATATAGTGGGGATGTGTGGGATGCTAAAAAATATTTTTCACACCAAATGTGTGAGAATAGCTGAAATGTCAACACTATGTTTCAGTGACATCTGCTTTTCTTCATCTGATTTCTCCCTTTTATTTTGTTATATTGAGTATTCCTTATGTTTCAGGATAATTTTCCTTTCACAGTATAAACAAATGCCTGGAAAAAATTTAATTTAAAAAAAATGACTTTAGTCATTTGGAGCAGCAAAAGCGAAAGTACCAGCTGAATTAAAGCCAACTTAAAACAGAACTGCTGGTGCTTGCCTACAGTTTAGATAAGTAAATGTAATGTCAACATTGCATTATTATTAGGAACGAGTGGGGACACCTGTGATCTAGAAATGTATGAGGAGGTGTGGAAGAGTAGGGGTTCTGCCATATCGCTGATTCTGGCACAGTTTCTAAAGCAATTGCAACGTTCTCTAGGAACCTGTCACACCAGGTACCTCCTCTGTCCCATAACACACCACTACACATGTGTGTGTGCAAGCATGGGATCACACACAGAAACTGCAAACACACATCAACATAATACACATGCATACACACACACACACACACACCCCAGTGTAACACAGGTGTACAGTACACATCCCCGCACGCACACACTCGCATACAATGCACAGGCTCAACAAACACATGTCCACAAAACACACATTAACACACAGACACCTCCTGAACATGTATGCATCACCCATGCACCAATAACACATGAGCACTGCACACCCACATAAAGCATGAGCTGCACCATGCACACACACACAGACTCACTCACACACACACACACACACATGCACAGTGACTTTTCTCTTGGTCCTCACAGGCCCCAGCCTCAATGTCTTGATAGAAGCAGGACAGGGAAAGGCCACCTAGACCATCTCGACTTTGGTTTTGCAGGCTACTACAAATATCCCCAAATCATCACAGTGCAGTCACTTCAACAGTTGATTCTGAGGACAGTTGCGAAGGCTTTTGAATTAAATTAAGATAGCCTGGGGACTCGGGATTGGCCAATGTGTCTTTCTATAAAAAATTGAACATAGCATTAAGAGCCGACTTGATGCAATTGTTTGAGTGGAGTATAAGAGCAGATATGAGTGCAATTTGGGACAAGTGGTTTCAACGAAAAATTTTGCAAGAAGAAAAATCATTTCATGTATAAGACTTGAACTTGAATTCTGAATATACCGCTATGTATTTCTTGGCTTTAAAAATATACAAATGTATTATCCGTGATTTTATTAAGTTGTCAAGTGATGGAAAACTCAAAATAGTAGTGACTTAAACAAGACAGAAGAGGAAAAATAATTCTACACCATGTAGATATAGGGTGTCCAGAGCTAGTATAGAGACCCCATCATCATCAACGACCAGGCTTCTTCTCTCTTGTTGCTCCAACACCTTCAGCGTATGGCTTCCCCTTCAGGATCAAAGACAGCTACTCTACCTCCAGCCATCATGCTCAGATTCCAGCCAGCAAGAAGGAGGAAAGAGAAAAAGGGCCTGCCCCCTCCATACATACATGTCTTTTACAAAACTGAGTCCATTCTCTATTCACTGTTTGGGTTTTTGTTTTTTTTTCATTTTAGGAATGTATCTCTATGACCATAGGTAGATATCTATCCTTTTGTTAAAAGCTCAAAAGAAAAATCTAATGAATCCAGCTCTGCCTAATAAAATAAGCATGTTATTCAAGTCATCCAAATCAATTATTCCTGCTTGAAGCATCAGTCAGTTTGGGGGACAGGATCAGGATGTGAATCTATAGCAGGAAAAAGCTGGGGTGTGAGAACCTACGAGGGGGCGAGGACCCAAGCAGAAGGAACACCTGGGGCCACAGACACCCTGAGGACACAGGCATAAAGAGGACCCTTGGTGAGGACTATCCTTTGTGTACACGGGAAGGATGTCTGGAGGGAGAGGGAGAGGCCAGAGCCACACCGGCTTCCTCCTCACTCTGGGCAAACCTTCAAATACTGCTGGCTGGATTATTCAGCTCATGACATTTTGGGAAAATTATTTTATGGATTCAGCTGTTTATGATACTTAGGGCTTTATTCCCTTAGCAACTCCCCTGGGCTTCAGAATCCTTCTCAAAAGATCAGAGGATTACATTTCAGATAAGCATCCAGAGCAGGGAGTTATCTTAGCAGTCACTCGGAAGTGTCAATTCCCGCTTGCTCTCATTGACCAGGCTGGCTTTACTTGCTCGGTACCCACAAGTGCGTCACAGAAAAGCAGCCACTTTCTGCTCTCCAGTCCTTGCTGTCTTCCTGAAGCACCAATTCAAATCATCTCTCTGCTCAGAATCCACTCTGAGCCCCTATTTCCTCTTGCACCAAATCCAAATTCTTCCAATTGACCTACGGGACCCTCCAAAATGTGTCCATTGCCCCCAAATGATTCCCTTCTCCTCAGACCACACATGGCAGGGAAGTCAAGACATCTTAGGTCTGCTTTCCAAAACAGACGTTTTCTAAGCAAGTGAGACATTCAAAAAATGCAATACTCTTGAACAATCAAAAATAAAAGGAAAGAAGGAAAAATTTCCCTCAAGTTTAACATGCAAAAGATGAATATCTTTTACAGTAGACTTGATCAGCTATATAAAACAGATTTAAGTCCAAAAGAGAGGTGAAGAATAGATCATTCAAATAAGAGAAAATTCAAATTGTTTAAAGAAAGAGAGATAAACGGTCCATCTTAGTAGAAATCAACAAATATAATTTAAATCATTAACGAGGTGCCACATATACCCTTTGAATTGAAAGAACGTTTTAAAATAATAAAACCCAGTGCTATAAAAGCTGCAGAGAAACTGGTATACTCACAGAGTGCTATTGGCATTGTAAATTATTGTAGTCATTTTGAAAAGCAATTTGGCAATGCATTTCAAGAGCTATGAAGTTTTTGCCCTTTGGCTGACAATTTTCCTGTCGAGATAATCATACACAATAAAAATAATTAGGTGCATGAAAGTAATCTTTGCGGAGTTATCTACAATAGCAAACATATAAACAATCTAAATGTCTAACTGTAGGAGAATGGTAAATTAAATGCCACTCCATGTCTTCAATGTGATATTGTACAGCCATCAGAATGGCAACTGTAAAGACCCCTTTCATTTACTATATATTAACTAAGGTCCTCCTCCTCAGATGTCCCAAAGAATTAGAAGGCAAGCACTTGATTTTATTGGTGACTTCATTGAAAGTGCAGGAATGGCAGGCAGCCAAGCTGGAGTGAATGGGCTGTAAATGAGGGGTGAAAAAGGGGAGTGCAGTTTGGCTTGAAGGGGAAGGGAGTAATAGGGCAATTGCTAGACAGAGATGCAGGTTCAAGAGAGAGCTTTTCCTTATAAATGGAAGAGATTTGAAGATGGCTGAGAGGCCAAGGTTGATTGCAGAGAAAGTAGCTATTTGAGGAGGTGAGATGGTCAGGAAACAAAGAGAGAGGGCTGGGAAGACAGGTGAAGGGGCAGGAATAATGAGGAGTCCAGATGGGGCCATCCTTGTGAATTTTAAGGTCATCTATAAACAGCTGTTCATAGTAATATTGAAGTTATAAAACACAACCTCTGTCATTTGGGATACATCAGTTCCAAGTAAAGCCTCTTTGGAATTACATACTTTTGCACACATTGAATTGATGTTTGTTTTGCTTTCCCATGAATTTGCTGATATCTTGTACCAGTGTCCTGTGTGTCCTTGAACAATTCCTCCACCCTTCTGAATTTCAGCTGCCCCACCTGCAAAGAAAATAATCCCAAAATCCGTGTAATTGTTTCAGAGAATGAAATGAGATAAAGAGTATGAACTTGCTGTGTGAGGTCCATGGCACTTTGAAAATATAGGGCGGGGATGCCTGGGAGGCTCAGTCGGTTAAGCCTCTGAGCCTTTGGCTCAGGTCATGATCTCACACTCCAAGGGTTCGACCCCCGTGTCGGGCTCAGTGATGACAGTGCAGAGCCTGGAGCCTGCTTCGAATTCTGTGTCTCTCTCTCTCTCTGCCCTTCCCCCACTCATTCTCTGTCTCTTCCTTTCTCTCGAAAATGAATAAACATTTAAAAAAACCAAAATAAGAAAATGTAGGGCATGGCAGATTAGAAGGTTTCTTCTGTGTTGCTTTCAAAAATACCAGTAGAACCAACTTTGTCATTCTCATGTTCAGTAAGTCAGTACTAATGTAATTAGCTGAATCTAAATTGTAACATTATACATATCTCCACGAAACTCCATGAATGTTCTTTTTGCTCTTTAAGAAAAAGGACATATGTCGTTAAATGTTACTATTTTTCTTTATTTGTTTCTCATGCAAAAAAAAAAATGTCCACCACTGAAAAAATTTCAACTGCCCTGTACAATGTTTTGCATCTTATGGACAAATAATGACAATAATAGTGGTATGCTTTTTTTCTAAATTTGGTGGGAACTTCAGGTTATGCTGACCTCCCAGAATAACAGCCCTTTGGAGTAAAGACCACTCACCTGGCATAAAACAGGAATATCTCTAATGTGTTTGGACACGCTGAAGCAGTAGGTAAGTACCTTGAACACTATGACACACTTCCAATCCCTGGGGATGAGAAGAAACTCTAAGGGCAGGCGAAAGCAGAGAAATGGAGATATTTTGAATATCATTCATCCGCCTCAGCGTGTATCTCAAAAAGACTACACTCCATCCAATATCCTGGATCTGGACAAACAATGTGGGCTATTCAATGGCCCTTTGTGATTGCTGCCTCTTTCAGCAACAATCTTCCTTAATAACAGCTTCATACATCTCACTAAACACCTGATCTCTTCCTAAGCTATCAGCATAAGTATCTGTGTATCACCAAACAGACATACTTCCCAGTAGAAAACTATACAACTTGTCTCTAAGCACCACATAGAATGTGTGTGTGTGTGTGTGTGTGTGTGTGTGTGTGTGTGTGTGTGTGTAGGGGTGTCTGCAGATGCCCAGAGAGAAAGGCCAGAATTGCTAGCATGGGTCTTTCCAACCTAGTTTTATAAGGTTTAGGCAGCTTGCCTGCCTGTAGCTCTAATTTTCTAAAACAGAAATGATTTGCAAAACTCTGGGCCAGGAGAAGGCACACCTGGAATGGCTGTGAACTAAGAACAAGGAATGGGGCAGATGCTGAGGTATCCCGAGAGTTACAGAAAAAAGGAGGGTCCAGCACAATCAGAGTTTAGATCTCTGATGGGAGCCATTGAGCTCATCAGAGCCAAAAGGGAACCAAGTGTCAGCATTCATCTTGTGCCATAAAAGAGGTTCTTGTGGGTGTGGAAAATTAAAGGTTTGCAGAGAAGATCTGGTTAGTGCCTTAAATCTGAAATTAAACTAAGTGACTGGATTGTTGCTAAAATTCCTTTGCTGCAATTATTCCAAACTCCAATCCACTCTTTCAGGAGTTCTCCTGAGTGCTAAACTGATAAGAAAGGAGATTGAGTGATCACTTAGGTGAGTGTTCTCAACCCTGGCTTTCTATTAGAGACTTTAGAAAACTTGATGCCGAGCCCTCACTCCAGGCCGAATGAATCAGAAACCTTGGGGGAGGGATTCAGGAGTTTTTAAAAGTTTTTAACAGCTTTCTAGGTAATTGTAATGCACAGCCAGTGTTGGGAACCACCGACTTAGGCTGAAATGGGCAAGAGATACCCAGGGGAGCCAGAGAAACAGTTGCAATTGAGAGGCTGTAATTTCTGGGTATAACCTCTGACAAGGAAAGCATTCTCATGTTCATGCTTGGATAGTTCTAGAATAGAAAGGCACTAGAGGACAGGATGGGCATGTCACAGGGTTGGCAAAGATGAATTCGACCTGTTATCACAAGCCAGAAAACAAATTTTACATGCCCCAAAACATAACCCAAATCAGCCAAGCTGGTAGATGAATAATATCTTTCATGAAGTATCAAGCATTTCAGAACAGAAACTCACTCAAAGTAGTTTGAGATTAGAAAGGTTTTTAGTAGCGACACAAATGGCAATTTGAAGGCATCTAGGGATCTAGACTCCCAGAGTCGGGAACTAGACACTCAATGACTAAAGTCATCCCCTCCAACTCTCAGCCATTTGGTCTTCATTTCTGTTCCTTTCTGCACATCTGCTTTGTTCTTTCATTGTACTTGGCTTCCTGCAATTACTCATTTCACACAAGGCTCAACACAAGTGCTCCAGCTCTAACTTGTTATGATCTCCGAGGTCCAGAGCCCAACACTGACTGACCATTGTCACAAAGTGTCTCAGTTCAAATTTTCAAGAAAGGGAATCTGGCCACTGGCCCAGCAAAGGATGGCTGGTCTTATCTCACCTTGGGTCAGGTATCAATCTCCTCCGATAAACTAGGCTGAGAGTGGAAAATGTCATATTGTTCATAGGCTGAACAGACTACTGGAAGGGCAGACACTTGCGAGGAGCTATTGGCAGAGTAGATAATGAAGGACATGTAATACTCATTCATAACCAGTGAACCACACACCTTCTTTCCCAACTTATGCTTTCTAGGAAATGGATGGGCATGGGGGATATAAAAGAACATATTCTATCTACTTTCAATGTTCAGCCTAGCATATGAGAGAAGTAACCGCAGACTGGCATGACCAAAAAATAGCCTACGAACCCTCAACCAACATTTATGTATATAATTCTACATGTGCTCTCTTCCTCCTGAAGCCACCCAAAAGTCCACTCTTGGCAGTGATGAAAGCCTGAGGGTGTCCAAAACACAAGATCTCTCTTCAAGTTTAATCTCACACTTTCTGCTGCATTATGGCATTCAGACATTAAGAAGAATTGTCCTCCCTTTGGGCCTTTATCTAATTGTTTGGAAAATTTGTAATTAACATGTTATTACATGTGGTTTGGCAGTTCACTTGACAGCTCTGAAATAATATTCTTGGCTTTTGCGTGAGAATCTTCTATTGAAACCCAAAATAGCTCTTTTCAGAAACTTAGAACTTCAGTCGATTTAGGGATTCATGGAAATGGTGGTTGGAAAATTTTACAAACTTCCCAAATGGAGGAAATGTATATAAACTCATTCTGTGGTCCGACACTGGCTATTCCAGCAAACAACTGTAGCTATCCTTCTTTTATCTAGTTAAGTTCAGCTGCATTAAGGCAGAGTGTCCAGGAGGAGTCTGGACTTGGGGGCTATGTTTACATGAAAAAAGCCAGGGTAAAAATCTACCTCCCACCCCAGCCTGTAGAGAGTCTGAATTTTTATTTCCTTGTAGAGCCCATGGGGCCAGAGGCAAAGTGAGGTCAGGACCAGGAAGAAGATACACAGGGAAAAATAGAGGAAGCACTGATAACAAATGTCTATTTTCACTTTGCCCAAAGCATGTGGTCCCTGAAAAGCACAGCTATGACCTCAAGTATAATGCCATCATGCGAATCAATGTGCAATCATTTATTTTAGAGCTTTAAGAGGAGTCAATTATTTCAGATTTTACCTAAGTACAACTATCTGAGATTGTGGCTGATTGAATAAAAGAAGAAGAAGTCTACTACTTGTATTTTACTGACAAAACAAAACACCTTTAAACTACAAGGAAGATTTATCCGGGCTGAAAATAAAACTCCTGCCTACTGAAGTCTGGAGCAGCTGAGTTATCACTATTTTCATCCTGTAATTTGTTTTATAGGGTACTAATTAACAGGGCAAAGTCTGTTGCCAGGAAAGTAAATCACATTTTGCTGTTTTCTTCTTTTCTAACAAGACACAGACCTGGTATTTAATTGAAGAGCAAGTTCCAAGGGCACTATCAGAACCGAAACTGGGGAACATTGGGCTGGGAAATCATGGTAAAACCTGCTGTGTAGAGTTCAAGAAAGATAGTGGGAGAGAGAGGAAAGAATGGAGGGAGAGAGAATGGAATTGCACAGGTAACTCCCAAAAAAAGACCTGTTTTCCCTCAAATGTTTCATCTTTTTTCCGTTTCCCATAACTCTACATTTCTCCTCTGGCTCTACTCAACTGACACACTGTACCACAAACCATCTTCTCAAAATGCTCATCCTCCACCCCCACCCCCAATTTATTCATTCCTGTCGCCAACACTGCACTGTATTTTTTTTAAAGGTAGCAACTCTGCCATCAGACCTCCCTGCCCCAACCTCCTCCTTCTCCAGGGCTCATACTTTGACCTGACCCTCTTGGTGGCCTTTGACTCTGGGCTTTGCAGCCCGGCTTTGCAGATCACACCTCGCCTTCCCTCCACCCCCGCCCCAGCTTACCCTCCCCACTCCCAGACTTCACCCCTCTCTTCCTCTCCTCGTTCTCTCATCCCATTCCTGGAGGTTCTGGAGAGGAGGCGGCCGCTCCGGCTTCTCCTCCCTCCTTGAACCCTCGGAGACGTACTTTGGGGGAGGAGAGACGGGGCTGAGGGGGTACTGATGGGCGGTGGAAGAGAATGAGTGCCGGCTCGCACCCAGGAGCCGGGAACCTGACGTCACCACGCCCTACCAGTCAGCTTTACGCGGGCGCGCTGCTCGTAGCCGTCTTTTCTGCCTCTAACCGTGTGTCTCACTCTTGGCGGCGCCTGCACAGAGACAGGCACCCGGCGCTCTGCTCCGTGCGAGCCCAGCCGCCCCGAAAGCATAGACTCTGTCCGCGCGGGGAGCGCAGCCTGGCGCCCCGCCACAGCGCTCATGATCAGCGACTTCCTGAAGCCCTGACTCCCCAGGTGAGCAGCCCGGCTCCCTAGAGGAACTTTGAGGGTGTAGAGAAGGGAAGGGGCGAAGGATGGCCAGGGGGTGAGTCCTTGAAATAGAAGAAATAGGGCCACGCTTGACTCCACACCATTCCCCTTCACAGATACCCAGCTTCCCTCCCCAAAACCCCTTTCCCCGGGATCTCCGTGGCCTTCAGGGCCCCCTAGACTCCGCGACCTCAGAAACTTCGCTTTCAGCACCGCGGACAGCGACTCCGCCGCCTAGTTTAGGAGAAAGCCTACTCCTGTCCTCCAGAGCCCAGGCGGGACTCGGGAAGGCTGATACGCTTACCTAGCTCGGTGCAAACGGGTGCGTGTGCAGTTATGGGCATGCTTACGGGACTGATCTGTGTGCATGCAAGCGCACGATATCCGTGTATATATCTGTGCAAAAACTCAGATATCCGTGAAGCAGTCGTGTGCGTTTCACTCACTCACACTCGCTCCGTACTCAACAGGTATTTATTAATTTTAGGTTCTCAGTCACTGCTTCCTCGCTCCGCTCTGGGATCCTGGGGTGCGATGAGCAATATGAGCGGGGCACCTGAGCCCGGGGAAAGTTCCCTGGCGGCGTGAACCACACACCTGACGCTTGCTCTCCCTTTTCCACGCAGGGTGCAGCGTCAGGCCGCAATGAACGCGAGCGTTTCCTCGCTCAACGAGTCCCAGGTGGTGGCAGTGACGGCCGAGGGAGCGGCGGCGGCGGCCACAGCGGCAGGAGCGCGGGACAGCGGTGAATGGGGGCCCCCTGCTGCGGCGGCGCTGGGGGGCGGCGGCGCGGCTAACGCGTCCCTTGAGCTGTCTTCTCAGCTGCCCGCGGGGCCGCCGGGGCTGCTACTGTCGGCGGTGAATCCTTGGGACGTGCTCCTGTGCGTGTCGGGGACAGTGATCGCAGGTGAAAATGCGCTGGTAGTGGCGCTAATCGCGTCCACCCCGGCGCTGCGTACGCCCATGTTCGTGCTAGTGGGCAGCCTAGCCACCGCCGACCTGCTGGCGGGGTGCGGCCTGATCCTTCACTTCGTGTTCCAGTACGTGGTGCCCTCAGAAACGGTGAGCTTGCTCACGGTGGGCTTCCTGGTGGCCTCCTTCGCTGCCTCGGTCAGCAGCCTGCTGGCCATCACGGTGGACCGCTACCTGTCTCTCTACAACGCGCTCACCTACTACTCGCGCCGGACCCTGTTGGGCGTGCACCTCCTGCTCGCCGCCACCTGGACGGTGTCCCTAGGCTTCGGGTTGCTGCCGGTGCTCGGCTGGAACTGCCTAGCAGAGCGCTCCACCTGCAGCGTGGTGCGCCCGCTGACGCGTAGCCACGTGGCGCTGCTCTCCGCCGCGTTCTTTGCGGTCTTTGGTATCATGCTGCACCTGTACGTGCGCATCTGCCAGGTGGTCTGGCGCCACGCGCACCAGATCGCGCTGCAGCAGCACTGCCTGGCACCGCCCCACCTCGCAGCCACCAGAAAGGGTGTGGGTACGCTGGCTGTGGTGCTGGGCACTTTTGGCGCCAGTTGGCTGCCCTTTGCCATCTACTGCGTGGTAGGCAGCCGCGAGGACCCGGCAGTCTACACCTACGCCACCCTGCTGCCCGCCACCTACAACTCCATGATCAATCCTATCATCTATGCCTTCCGCAACCAGGAGATTCAGCGTGCCCTGTGGCTCCTGTTCTGTGGCTGTTTCCAGTCCAAAGTGCCCTTCCGTTCTAGGTCCCCCAGTGAGGTCTGAAGACTCCCTCTGTCCTCTCACCAACACCACACCCCCAACAAGTCAGACTTTCTGAGCTTCTCGGTGCCTGCTGATGAACTGAGATATCAATAGTGTGAATCTGGCTTTGGAAAGAGAAGGAAAGAGAGAGAATAAACATAAATACATCAAACTCACAAAGGACAAAGAAGCTCGTTGGCACTTTACATATACAGTGTATACATGTGTACATATATATACAAATATTTGTATCTTCTGGAAGTGTTCAGGATGTGGAATTTCCTGTTCTGTGAAAAAACTGAGATGTGGTTGTATACTCAAATTGTACATCACATTTGTCAAGTGAAAACATTCCAATACTGCTTAATTATAGCACTTTATTTTTAGCTGCCGAACTGCCAAAACAGTGTTGCCATTTTCAGGGGCAGGGGAAGGAGAGTAAAAGGTGTATTTTTGTTGTATGTAATAGAATATTTTGCTGCACATGCATCAGTAAATTACAACATATTTTGTACACAAATAAACACATAATAAAAATGTAATTTTGGGCATGTGACTATCGAATTACTATTTAAGAGCTGAATTATTAGTACATTTACCTAAAAAGTTTATTACTTATAATCTCTTTCCTATGAAATCTTAATGTACAAAATCATGTGTTTGCACATTGTTCATAAATTGTCACTGAAATACCTAACGCAGATTTGCTGTGGGCAGCTGAGCGGGAGTAATATATTCACATAACAGTATTCATAGGACACTAAAGGGTTATTGGTGTTATCTGTGCAAATTAATCTTGGTTCCTGGGTTTGGAAGGCAAACCCCAGAGGATGTCTGAAACCATTCCTTCCTCTTACCACATGCGCTCTTATGAATTCTGAAACCACAACTTTTAGTTGTAGCTTTTCCAGTCTGGAAAGAATTTTAACTGTTTAAAATTCATATTGACTGAGTATATTTTTGTTGGCCAGTTCTTGTAGCAAAATGCACATCCTTATGAAATAAATAAATTCTTCAAAGACAGGATTCCAAGATGCATTGTGTTCATGAGGTAAGTGAAGGTACGCTCAGCAGCCTGTCTTATCTTCAAAACATAAGGTATTAAGACACCCAGGGACCGAACATTCCCATTCCACCAATGCATATGAGTCATAATTAAAGGGTCCCCCTCCTCCCCTTCTTAAAGGATGATGTGAGGATAAATAAGATAACATGTGTGGACATTCTGAGCATGTGTAAAGAAAAGCGCATACAAGCACAAGTTGTTACTGGTCTCAGGCCTTAGAGGAATACCCCAAGCTAATTTTTTCATACAGTCCACAAATATTTATTGAGTGCCTACTATTTGCTAGACACAATTCCAGGGCTGGCAATAGAGAAATTTCTGTGTTACATTCTCATGGAGGAGATGGCCTACAAGCAAACACATACACATAGAGAGATTTATTATAAAGAACTGGTTCGTGCAATGAAATTTTGGAGGCTGAGAAGTCCCAAGATCTGTAGTCAGAAAGCTGGAGACACAAGAAAGCTGATGGTATCGTTCCAAAGGCCTGAGAACCAGGAAGCCCATGGGCTCAAGACTTGAGAAAAACTGATGTTTTAATTTGAGACCAAAGGCAGGAAAAGACCAATGTTCGAGCACAAGACATTCGAGCAAGAGAAATTCCCTCTTCCTTAACTTATCTGTTCTTTTCTGCCTCCAATTGATTAGATGAGACCTAAGACATACCTACATTAGGGAAAGGCAATCTGCTTACTCAGTCTACCAAGTCAAATGTTAATCCCAAATAGAAACAACTCAGAATAAGGCTTGGCCAAATGTCTGCACATCCTGTGGTCTAGTCAAGTTGACACACAAAATTAACCATTACACCAAGAGAGTACAATGATACAAAACAAAGTAGGAAAAATATTTATGGAGAAAGTAGTCAACTGTGTCAAATGTTGCTGAGAGGATAAGTAAAATGAGGATTAAAAACAATGACTATAGATTTTTTTCATGTCAATATCATTGGTGAACTTGACAAGGAAACACCAGGAGAGCTAAGGGGAAAAAATAGCTTAAACTCTAAAGATGCAAGAGAAAATGCATATGCAACCTAGCCTCCAACATCTTGCAACAGAAGTATGACCTTTTTAACACTATAAAATATACTACGCTTTATAGGCAAATGGTTTTATAGTGTCTGTAAATTTGGAGCCGAGAAGATGAGTGTTATTGCTCATTCATCAAATTAACATTTTCTAAAGAACTAACCTTCATAGACTATTTAGCATCATCAGACACATTCAGGCCCTATCAGTATCCAGAATGCGTTCAAGCAGACTGAAATAACAAAAGCTCTGGCTGTAAACATTTCCAAACATGTGGAGAAAAAAATTTAATTTCAGAGATGGAACAAAAAACTCAATATTATTATACATTTTATAATTACAGAGAAAGATGTCTTGCAATCAGTGAATGAAGAAAGTTCAACACTAGGATAATAAGAGAGGGCCCATGGATCTGACTTCAATCTATTTGATATTAATATTCAACTTCAGCACTAGTCCTAATCAAAATGTTTGAGAGAGCCAAGAACAAGGAGATACTAAACATTCAGGTTGTTAATATCCTGGCTTACGCAGTTGGCCAAGCTGTGTGATGTCAGTAGACTTCATATTAACCAACTTGATGGTGTGCAGATATAAAACTGTGAGTAGGTCTTGAAATATTTCTATGGAGGAATGTCAATGTCACATATCCATTTGATGTCTCAAACATTAAGAATCTCCTATTTAAAGACCCTGTGTTAGTTGCTGGAAGTATACAGTCTTTGAGAAAGGCCAGATTCACTCAAACATCCAATTGCCTACCCACTTTGCTGTGTAATGGCCATCCAAAATGTAATACATTTAAAATTGGGCCACTATGGGGGTGCCTGGGCGGCTCAGTCGGTTGAGCATCTGACTTCGACTCAGGTCATGACTTCACGGTTAGTGAGTTCAAGCCGACCGTTGGGCTCTGTGCTGACAGCTTAGAGCCTGAAGCCTTCTTTGGATTCTGTCTCCCTCTCTCTCTCTACCCTCCCTCTCATACTCTGTCTCTGTCTCTGTCTCTCTCTCTCCCTCTTTCTCTCTCTCTCAAAAATAAATAAAACATTTTAAAAATTCTAAAATTGGGCCACTAATATTTACCCAAAACCTGCTCTTTCTCCCTTCTTTACTATCTAGGTTAATGGCAATGCCATCTTTTTACCTGTTCGGGCCAGAAACCTTGGAATTACACTTACCCCTCTCTTTCTCTCATACCTCCTATCAAAATATCAGCAAAGATTGTTGTCTTTACTTTCAAAATATACCTAGAGTTCAGTCTTTTCTCCCCATCACCACCACTATCATCATCTCTTGCTGGAATTACCATAGAAGACTTTCTCTGGTCTCCTGGCTTCAGTTCTTGTGCCCTTCGTTCTATTGTCTACAGAGTGGCTCACTCCCCAAAAGCAGTTGCTCCTTTGACTATCCTTTGGATCCAGGCATGAGCCCACCAGCAGTGCAGTCTGTCTCAAAAGGACAAGCGTAGGGAAAAAATTATTTAGGCCTGTAAATAGGACTTGAGCAAGAATTTCCTAAGTAAAGAATTCTGGGGTCCTGGATACTTGATAACTGGCCTAGAAGTGGGAACATAGGCTTTCACCCCAAAAGAAGGAGCACAGTTGAAAGAGTCCTAGGACAGAGGCCTCTAAGTCATGAGGGGCCCTGCATGGCCCAAGATATCAGTTTTCTATTGCTGCTGTAATAAATGAATACAAACTTGGTAGCTTAAAACAACACACATTTATTCTTATACAGTCATGGAGATCAGCCTGAAATAAATTTCACTGGGATGAAATCAAGGTGTCAGCAAGGCTGAATTCCCTCTAGAGGTTCTCGGGGAGAAATCTGTTTCCTTGCCTTTTCCATCTTTAAAAAAATTTTTTTTAATGTTTATTTATTTTTGAGAGAGAGAGAGATGGAGAACAAGCAGGGGAGGGGCAGAGAGAGACGAAGACACAGAATCCGAAGCAGGCTCCAGGCTCTGAGCTGTCAGCACAGAGCCCAACATAGGGCTCGAACCTCCGAACTATGAAACCATGACCTGAGGCCAAAGTCAGAGGTTCAACCAACTGAGCCACCCCGGGCGCCTCCAAACTTTTCCATCTTTTAAAGTAGCATTCCTTAGACAGTCATGTTGCCATCTTCTGTAGTCAAATCTTGCGGTTACATTTAGGGCACACACAGGTAATCCAGGATAACCTCCCCATCTTGAGATCCTTAACTCAATCACATCTGCAAAGTCTCTTTTTCCATGTCACAGCTCTGATAGCAGTACTGATGAAAAGTGCAATAATCAAAGCAAACACAGAGTGGTAATGATACCATAGGAAGGTTAGAGAAATGCTATGGAAACTCCACTAGGGCAGCAATGTTGATCCAAGTCCAGAAGAACAAAAGAAATTTTCAAGGCAAAGGACATTCCAGAGGGACATTTCAGACCAAAAAGACAATATGAAGTACAAAAGTGTGGCCCGTTTAGAAAAAGGTGGGCCACTCAGTATGGCTGGAGTGTATAAGATTGAGAGCTTAGAGAGGAAGTAGCAGGAGGTAAATCTGGAAAGGAAAGCAGGAGTCAGATGACAAAGAGAAGTGTTGGAAATGGATTGTAGGTGGGAAAGACCGGAAGCCAAGAGACCACTTTGGAGGCTGTTTGCAGCAATCCAGGTGATTGATGATATTGGCCTCAGCTGAGAAGGACAGAAAGGGTGGGGAAAAGGAAATGAACTCAAGAGACCTCAAAGAAGTAGAGTATGTTCAACTAAGTGAGTGATTGTGGGAGTTGAGGAACAGTTTAGGAGTTGAGGATATTCAACTAGGTGGATCCAACGAGATGGGAACCAAGGGGAGAGGCAGATCTGAGGAAGAGGATGGTAAATCAAGTTTCTACATATTCCATTTCATGATCTGTGGGATAGTCACTTAGAGGAAGCTAGAGACTTTGGAGCTCACAAAGATGGCTGGGATGGAGACAGAATTTTGGCAATAATTACTCTTAAAGTAGAAGTGAAGTCACGGGAAGAAATGAGAAGAGGCCAAGGTCATGGTCTGAGCACTATAATGTATGGGAGTACAATGCAGGGAAGCAAAAGAAAACAGGAGACCAAAAAGAAGTATCCAGGAGAGACCTTTGGAAGGTCAAGTGGAAACGTGTTTTAAGAAGGTAGTGACCAAGTTGCATAAAGTCTTCCCAGAGGTTAAGTAAGAGAGGATTTAGAAGGTGTTAGATTTAGGAATATGTTGGTCACGGGAACCTTAGTGAAAGCAGTTTCAGTGGAAAGCAGGATGAAAGCTAGATTGCAGTGACTGGAGGAGGAAATGGAAATTTTCCCATTTTTTCGCAATAAATTTAACTTTAAATGAAAGGAGATAGAGTAGTCACTAGAGAAAAATCTGGGGTCACAAGACAGTCTTTTCTTGTTTTTTAAATATAGGCAAGAATTGAATATATTATTAGACTGAGAGGCAAGTACTATATAATTAGAAAAGCAGAGAATAGCAAAGAGAAGAAAGATGGCTGACAGAGTGAGGCTTCAGAGAAGGAGAATGGGATCCAGGGCTCAATGTCACAGGGAGAGAGGGACTTAGACAGAAGGAGGGGGAGACATAGTTCCCCTGCTCTGACAGGAGGCAAAGTGGGAATGATTGGTACTGATAGAGCTAAGTTTATAGGTGGTGGGAGGCAGTGCACAGAGTTCCTCTCTGACAACCTCAATTTATCTGAAGGAGGAGTGCCAGTTAAGTATCAAGAAGTATCAAGAACCTGAGTTAACGACATTGGGAACAAAGCTATGAACTTGAGATAACATATTCGTTTAATCAAAATTGAAGGTCAGACCAAACCAAGTATAGCGAGGATGTGGAGCAATTGGAATTCTCATATATTGATGATGGGAACGTAAAATGGTACAACACCTTGGGAAATAGTTTGGTAATTTCTGAAAATGTTAAACACATGCCGACCATACAACCCAGCCATTCCACTCCTTTAAGTATTTACCCAAGAGAAACAAAGCATACGTCCATATAAATATTTCCATATTAATGTTCACAGAAGCTTTATTTGTAATAGCCAAAAACTGGAAAGAACTCAAGTGTCTTTCAAAAGGTAAAGGAAGAAACAAGTTGGGGTGCAACCATACAATGGATCACTACTCAAAAATTAAAAGGAAAGAACTATTAATACATGCAACACCATGTGAATCCCCAAACAACATGAGCTAAGTAAAAGAAGACAGGCAAAAAAAAGAGAAAAGTACATATTGCAAATTCCATTTATAGAAAATGGATAGTGACGGAAAGAATGTCTGGTTTGAGACTGGGGGAGTAGGGATGGGAAAGAGAGAGAGGCAAGGATCACAATGAGGCACAAGGACACTTTTTGAAGTGATAGATAAGTCCATTATCCAAATTGTGATGATGATTTCATGCTCGTCAAATTGCATACTTTAAATATGTACAGTTCACTATTATATATCAATAAAGTTGTAATAAATGGAAGTTCAGAAAAAGAATCATAGTAGAATAACAGCTAATTCAAAATAATACTGAGGTGCCTGGGTGGCTCAGTTGGTTAAGCGTCCGACTTCAGTTCAGGTCATGATCTGGAGATTTATGAGTTCGAGCGCTGGATCTGGCTCCGTGCTGACAACTAGAGCCTAGAGCCTGCTTCGGATTCTGTGTGTCCCTCTCTTTCTCTGCCCCTCCCCTGCTCATGCTCAGTCTCACAAAAATAAATGAATATTTTAAAAAATAATAATATATGAAAATAAAGAGCAAAATTCCAAAATGACATGGTGTATTAGTCAGAATAGGCTAAGTTATGCTGTAGTAATAAACAGCCCCAAATCATAGTGGCTTACCACACAAACAAAAAAACCTTTGCTTGTACAATGTTAACTGCACTACCTTCCCAAGACATCTGTTCCTTATGCAGCAATACAGTCATTCATTATCTGGCTCTATCCCTGCAACATGAAGCCTTGTCTACACTCAGAGGCAAGGGCAGAGAACATTAGAGAGTCTTATGTCAGGAATGAAATGCTTTGGTCCATTAATTACATTTCTACTCACAGTCTGTTGGGCAGGACTAGTCAAATAGAGCTACCTAAATACAAGAGTGTGGGGAAACATAATATTGTTGAGTGCTCAGAAAGGCGAATCAGGAATAGACAAAGTCAAGAATATTTTACCATTTACGTCTTCAAGAACAAATACACTGCCTTTGCCATTCCAACCTGATCATCAAGTTGTAGACAGAAAAGAGATTCTCAAGATTCACGCTCAAATTTTCAAATATCATTTATGGTTAGACAGAGTGTTGCGATCCTTTAACAAAACTTATATACGGGAGCTGTTGAGTTCGGTCAGCAGGATGAAAAAAGTCAAGACTTGAGTTGAGCATAAAGGAAGTGCTGTGCCAGAGAAGAGTGTGATTTTCTAACTCAGCCAGACTTCACCCCTGTTCACACAGGAGGGGAGGATTGTGAAGGTTTAGCACAAACTCTGCTCTGAAAACAGACAATTCTAAGCCCATGCTGTTGGATTTTTGTGGATATGCAAATGAGGGCAAGGGTGGTGGTCAGTGGATCCAGAAATACCTAAATTCCACCCACAACCTTACTAAGCACCTTAGGGAAATAGCGAGGGACAATATCACATAACAATTAATAGTTGTTGGAAGAAGAAGGGGAGAAAGTTTGCTGGGAGTGTGAGCCATGGCTTTGGCACATCACCTCAATGCAGAGCATCCTTAGAGGCTGGGTTGTGTCATACAAATTGTCCTTTTTCCTAAAGCCAGCAAGTCTAAAAAGCTCCATCAAAAGACCAACTTATTTGCCCAATTTAAGCCCTCAATACTCAAATCATAGATCTCAGATCTTGGCATTAATGGTTTCAAAACAAAACAAACCAACATCAAGCTTGTAGACCCAAGAAGAAGTGAATCAGAATGAAAGGGAGACAGCAGTGGTCAATATCTAGTTTGCCTGAACCCAGCTGCCTGGGAGGATAGGCAAAAGGAACTGGCCAAGCCTGCAGACAAGGAGCCCTGCTGTCTCTACCACTCCAGCCAGAAAGAGAGATCATCCACTTGGCACCTTACTAGATGGACCGATTGGATCAGCAGTCCTGTCATTTAAGAACAGAAGTGAAAAAGAAAATGGAGAGAGAACTATATCTTATAGTATAATTCTCTGACTTTTTAACTAGTTGTGAGACCTTGGCCAAATTCTCATCTGTGCAATGAGAAGTCATAATAATAACTACCTGCTAGCGTTGTAAGGATTAAATGAGTTAATATATAAAGGTCGAACAGTGTCTGGCATATTGTAGCATCACAAATGCCTTATCTGCTACTATTATGACTGTTGGTGATGTTGTTATTTTTTTAATGTTTATTTACGAAAGAGAGAGAGACAGAGCGTGAGCAGGGGAGGGACAGAGAGAGAGGGAGAGACAGAATCCAAAGCAGGCTCCAGGCTCCGAGCTGTCAGCATAGACCCTGACGCGGGGCTGAGCTGAAGTCAGATGCTCAACCGACAGAACCACCCAGGTGCCCCCCTGGTGATGTTGTTATTAAGCAAGCTTTATGAATGATTAATTTGACATAGTCTAGATTTCATAGCCTTAAGTGCATTTTGCTTCTCAAGTTTCCCTCTTTCCTATTTTTCTATGTTATCTGTTTTCCGTAATGTATATATCTCAAAAATTGTCACTTCATTATCTTTATCTACTGCTCTGAAAATAATTTGACTACAACATATGGATATTTATATAACATTTTTGACAGATAGTTAAGATTTATCTCCAAAACTGCAATCCAAATCGATACGATGCCCATTTTTTCTGGTGGACTGAAATTAAGATCTACATATTTGCTAGAAGAGAATATTGATCTTTAATTTTCAAGTAGAACTTTGATACTTAGGCATGTTTGAACAGGATAACATTAACACGGATTCTGTCATCCCAGCCTCCCTCAAATCAGATTCTTTGTACAGAAAAACAAACAAAAAACTAATCAGCAAACACACACATGTTCTCTCTGTCTCTTTGTCTTTCTAACACACACACACATACACTATGATTTCCAAGGTTCACTCACTAGAAGGATACACCCCGTAGTCATTTGTGTTCAAGGATGCTCTGCAGAACCTAATTATTTTCTAGAGAATTGTAGCCATAAGAAAGACATTTGTAAGGAGGATCAACTCCAGATGCGGACATAACCAGAAGAGCCAACATTCCCAGCCAGAGTGGTGGCTAAATGAATACATTTGAATATAGCCATGCAAGTGAAGGACGTGGGGAGAAGGACTTATCATCACTAAGAGAACCCTCTGAGTACAATTCCTTAGTCTGGGAATGCTATGTTGGGGAGAAAGGGTCTGTATTACAGGCCATTTGGGTGCACAGATGAGAGCTGTGTCCCGGAAGCCTCCCTGCGTGTTGGGTTAATCATGGTGTAACCAAATCCAAGAATGATTTAGTGCCTGATGGCGGAGTGTTACTGTAATATTCAAATATGCCTTATATTAAAAGACTAATTGCCCCCAGATGTTATTATTACTATTATTACTGGGAACACACAGTAAATAAGCATGAGACAGTATTGTTTCTTTTGCTGTAAGTGTGTTAAATCTATTTTGCAAATATTTTATACAAGGATACTTATGAAAACCATGGCAGAAGGTAAAAACAGCTAAACAATCATTTGTTTCATAACATTTTGATAAATCACATTTTCACCACCATGAATACACATCTGCTTTATTACTGAAATGGTGACGGCTGATAATATTATCTTTTGTTGCTGAGACATTTAATCAGTGATGGGTATCACTGGACAGGCTGGTACCAAACCAGCAGAACTCCCTATACCATGCAATGTGCATGTGAAGACCAATCTGCCTGGGCTTTGCAGATCACATGTAATTCCAGAAGCCCGTGGCTGTCTCTCTTCCTTTCCATGCAGGGACTACCTTCTCTGTTCAGAGAGTCATTGGATCTGCTGGCAGTTTGGGTTGTAGCATCAGAGAGGGTGAGGGCTGGAAGGGACCTTAGGGAAGCTAAGCTTGTACAGCTTCCTTGGGTTTCAGATGGTGATATTGGGTTTCAGAGAAAGTGGGTCACTTACCCAGGATTGCACCGCTAGTAAACAAGGAAGACAGATCTAGAATTCAGTTTATCCAGTCTCCTGGTTTTTCTTCCCCGTCACATGAGGTGTTTGGTGATCTGTCAACCATACAGACTCAGATGTGCTCTCATCTGTCTTTACAGCCTCTCCTTGCCCCTCCTCGTGCGCTCAGAGATGTCCCTTCCTTATAGCTTAGAAAAGCAGCTGGACCAGGACACCCTACCAACCTCAGTGCCTGGACTAAGCTCTAAGCATTATAGGGGTGGTGACCCAGGTCTGACAGAACTGTTTGCAAAGCCTGACATTCTCTCTTCCAGACTACAAACCTAAGGTCCCAGCACTTCAGAGTCCTGGTTCTTTGGTGTAATGGGGGAAGGGAATTTTGACTCCAGATTCTGCTTATCATTCATTCAAAACTCAAAGACCGGCTTCTTCTTCTTTCCATCAGAGCCCACAAGACAGAATGCTACCACCCAGGAAGCAGAGTTTGGTGGCATCTTCCAGCTCCATTGTTGGGGATGACAATCTTTTGGCTGAGCATTCGATGAGTTGGAAGACAAGCTGAGTCAGTGGCCCCAACACCAGAGCCAAACTCTCTTGTGCTCTGTAATCCAATCCAAGACCCGTTCTGTGTTTTGTTTGGTGCTTGAAATACCCATCTTCAACAACTAAATCATGCAGATGACCATCTCAGGGACTTTAGGTAAAGCTTTTAGCCTAATGACTCAAGAGTTTTCTACCTCCCCCAATTAAGTTTAATATAGATAAACGAATCAAAAGTTAAATTTTTATTCTGTTAAAAAATTTAAAGAAAATATGGGTACCTATCCATGACATTTATAGAGAAGGGAGAACTTTCTGAGTTTAAAAAGCGATGAGCAAAATTACAAGGTACATAAGAAATTGAAGTATGTGTGCTGAAACAAACCTTGCCATAAGTGAAATTAAAACAAAAAGGACATAGTACAGAAAATATCTTAAAAATATAAATGACAAAAGGGTTACTCTCTTACATCTGAAGAATTTTTACAAACCGAGACAATGTTAATGAACCCCACAGGAAAACTGACAAAAACATGAAAGGCATTTCACAAAGGAAGACCAACAATTGTTCAATTATATTACCCAACGAATGTAAATTAGAACGAGATGCCATTTTTTTTCAATCTGGCAAGTCAGGGCATTTTTAAATGAAATGATCAAATATTAACAAAACAATAATCACACTGTCTTGTTGGGGTTACCATATACGTAGAACTAAAATGTAAGATGGCAATCACACTTGATTGTCTAAGAGTACAAATTTGCAAATTAGGAAAAAAACCGCTTGGTGGAGAAAATAGTCTTTGCGTTGTTTGGGAAAACAGTGCTGTATTAGTTTCATTAGCTTCCGTAACAAATTACTACAAATTGGGTGGCTTAAAGCAACAGGAATTTTTTCTTCCACAGTTCTGAAGGCCAAAGTCAAATTAAGGTGTAGGCAGGGCCATGCTCCCTTTGAAGGCCCTGGGAGAGAAGGCTTCCTTGCTTCTTCCAGCTTCTGGTAGTCCCAGGCTGGCTCGTGGCTACATCACTCCAGTCTCCACTTCCATCTTCACATGGCCGTCTAGAAGCTGTGTGTGTCTTCTCTTCTGTCTCTCATAAGGACCTCTGTCATTGGATGAGGGCCCATGCTCTCATCTCCTGAGGTCCTTAATTACATCTACAAAGACCCCTGTCCTAAGTAAAGCCATATTCAAATATACTTTATACTGTTGTTCTTGGTGGAAGAATAGGTTTCTCACGAGGCAGGTCTCTATGATAGACATAGGCCCCTAATATGTTTTTAATGAGGGAATGCAATGACTTGCCATGTTGTTTGGGTGTACTCCTGCAGAACGTACGTTTTCTACGTGAGTATGTTCATGTACAACAACACGTATATCGATGGTGTTGTGCTGTGTGAATCATCTTGTATTTCTTACCTGTTTCTCTCAGCACCATGTCTTCCAGCTGTCATTGCGGCTGCTGTTGACTAAAGATTATGCTGCTCACTGCTGCATCTCAGCGTGCACCACATTCCAGTCTCCCAGTAATGCCACTCAGCTTGCTTCCAACTTTCCGCAACCACAAATAGTATTGAAATGGACATTCCCAGGTATGTCCCCTTTTTAGCCAGTCTGAAATTTTCTTTGAATTACATATACCCAGGAGAATTACTGAATCATTTGACTCCGAATTTGACTCAGTAGTACTTAGCGTTCTCCAAAATGGCTTTATCTCTCTATTAGTTGTCCAGTGTCACAGAAGTAGCAGTATTTGGAATTTTCCAGGTAGCGTAACAGACGCAGCAGTGATGCTAATCACTGTGGTCTCGCCCATGCCACACACACACCCACTTGCTCTCTGGCCTCCTTAGCTCCGCCACATGAACTGGCCCCACAGGCCACCACTGCTTGGACGAGCGTGGACACCGAGGCCATGTTGAGCCAATCAGATATTTTCCACCAAGAATTTGGGAAAGACCCAGTTAGAGGATGCAGACACTTGAACTGAAAGCTTATATCAAGTCAGAAGTGGACTGGTTCCACCACCTTCAGCACCCTTTTGCACTGACAGCTAAGCAAGGAGAATCGGCAAGAGAGAATCGGATAATGGATTTGACCTGTGGCTCCACCAGAGGCGAAAGAAGTAGTTTATCTCCTTGATTCTCTGGACCTGGTCCTTGTGGGTTTGGCCGCAGTTAGTTCCTCGTTAACTCCTTAAAAGCAAAAACTGACTTTCCAACTGGTAGGAATAGGCTAAGTGTCTGGCAACCAAATAGCTCCTAAGAAGATGTATAGCTTATTTTCCTGTCTTTGTAGACAGAGCACACTGCTTTTGTAATAGTTTCCTTGGAATACAGCGGAGTCATTCATTTCTGTGCTGTCTACAGTTGCTTTTGAACTGCAAAGGCAGACGAAGGGTCTAAAGCATTCTCCGGACCTCCACAGGAAGGTCTTTAGATAACTCAGTGGCATCATTATGAAAACTCTCCGTTGCAGTCTGCTTTAGGACAGTGCCGCACACAGGACTTCTTCAGGTGTACAGAGGGCTGTTTGTGCCACACTACCTGTGGCCAGAGAGCTGTGACGCTCTAGCGCCTGGTCGTCTCTCCCCCAGACTCATGGCCATTCTGCTCTTTGGGTGGGATGGTGGCACCACGCCAGCTGTTCCTGTGTCTCTCACCTCCTCCGATGTCTGTTGGGCCTTCCCCCTTCCCCCTTCTTTCTTCCCGCCCCTCTCCCTGCAGCTTCGCGCTTTGCGTTTTTGTTTTTGAACGTTGGCTTTTAGGGCCAGCACCAGGCCCCCTGTGCTCCGCTGACGAGTCGTCTAGACACACTGCACCTCCTTCAGTCTTCTTATCTAATCATGACCTAGTGTTCTCTTTTGTTCAGACTCTTGACACCTCAACATTGTGGAAGGTGCCAGAAACAGAGCAGTGGAAAGGTACAAAAAGGACTCCAACAGTTCTCCAGGACACATTAGGTTCTAGGCATTGGAACAAGTGTGGGGATGGGCCACGCTTCCTGTGCACCTTCACCGGGACTCTGCTTAGCCACCTTCCTACACCTGTGCCCCAACTCCTCCCACTCCCACACAGGGAAGGGCGGGGCCAGACTTCCAGATGGACCTCTCTGCCGATTGTCTGGGCACACAGAGCCCCCACCCTAGACTACACCCTGCTCTTTGGAATCATCACTCTGGCTATCTTTGGGGTGAGGAACATAAAGATAGGGGCCCCAGACACCCAGATCTATCCAAAGTCTTCAGGAGGCAGGTTTATACCATAAGGTCCTAGTACATCAGAGGTGTGTGATTTCTGCTCACTGGAGGATGGCACCTTGAACTTCCACACTGGCTCTTCCTTTGAGTGGCTGTGTGACCTTGGATAAGGCCCTCCACCTCTCTGGACCTCAGCTTACTCAACTGCAAAATGAGGGGTTCCGATGCTGAGTCCTAAGTTCTCTTTTAGCACTGCCACTCTGTTCTGAGCAGTTCACCAGCCAAGATCCTGTCTGTGATGGAGCGTAGAGAGAGGCTGTGTTGGCTGAGAATCAGTTTATTCCTCAGGATCTCAGGGGATCCTTTGCTTAAATATCTTGGGAGGGAGTTCATTATATACAGTGGTTATTCTGTGCTTTCTGGCTCTGAGGCAGAAATGCTTTGAAAACTGGTGGAATTTCACGTTCTAGAAGTTCACTATAGAGCTCCAACCATATTAGAGAAAAGTGTATGAAGAGCAGAAAAGTGAGCTAATTTTGTAAACTCCTCTGCTTAAACCCTCAGTAGCTCCCTATTGCCACAAAAATAAAGTCAAAAAAAAAGAAAGAGAGTGGGAGAGGGGCAGAGAAAGAGAGAGAGAGACAGAGAGAGAGAGAGAGAGAGAGAGAGAGAATCCCAACTAAGCTCCACATGCTCAGCACAGAGCCCAACACAAGGCTTCGACTCAGGTCATGAGTCACTCATTTTGACTCATGACCCGCGTTGAAATCAAGAATCCGACACATAACCAACTGGACCACCCAAGGGCCCCACACAGTGTTGTTTAAAAAGAAAGATGAAAATTGTAGGTACATGGACAGTATTTGGGTTAAAACAAACAACTACAAACAACTGTTTTGTAAAGGGTAAAAGACTGTAAGAAAATATACCAAATGCTGAGTGTTTATGTTAAGTTAGGGGTACCTTTGGGGCGCCTGGTGGCTCAGTTGGCTAAGTGTCTGACTTCGGCTCAGAACATGATCTCCTGGCTCGTGATCTCCTGGGTTGTGAGTTCCAGCCCCAGTGAGGCTCTGTGCTGATAGCTCAGACCCTGGAGCCTGCTTCAGATTCTGTTTCTCCTCTCTCTCTCTGCCCCTCCCTCACTGGTGCTCTGCCTCTTTCAAAAATAAATTAACATTAAAAAAAAAAAGATCGGGGTATGCTTGATTTCTCATTACCTTCTCTGTATTCCAAACTATGATGTGGTACATTACTGATGGAAATATAAATTTATAATAAAGAAATTATAAAATGTGGGATATGTTGTCTAGTATTAAAGACAATATAGTATTGTGACCTTCTTTCAAAAGTTACAAATGTGGTACTTGGCCTCTTGTTCCAAATTTCTAGTTCAATTTCCTGCCAGTATTCTCCACACACAGTAGCAAGGTCAACTCTTAATCAACTCTTAATCATCGTAGCGAGTGCTGGGATGGCGTGGGCTCACAGCAATCATCTCTCTGTAAGAACAACCGCCCTGTAACACATTTTAGGACTGAGGATGAGTCACTCAAAAATATGCGTGCTGGTGGAGTTTTACAGAAAATCATAGCAGCAAATAGTGGAAGCCATGGTACATGGGAGCCCAGTGAGGAGAAAGGCCAGCTTTCATCCATGGAGGCTTTAAAAGGCTTAAGAACATTTTCTTCTTTTAGGTTGATTAGTTCTAAATTAAGAATTCATTTGGAAATTGAAAAAGACAAGAAAGCTGATGTTTACTGTTCTGTTTAAGAATAAACAGGATGAGGAAGGTAAAAATCTGAGCTGATTACATGAATTTTGTGTTTAGTTAATGTCTGCTTATCTTTAAGCTGGAGGTCTTTAGTACCTTTGAGTTTACTTCCTCCGCATGTTAGTTTCCTATCGTGGCTGTAACAAATCTGGAGGTCAGACGTCTGCTGTCAATTTCAAGGGGGGTCAGGTCAGCAGGGCTGGCTGCTCGCAAGGCTGTAAGGGAGAATACAGGGCTTGCTTTTTCCACCTTCTAGAGGCTATCATTCCTTGGCTCATCACTCCCAGCACGTCTTGTCTCCTGCTGTTGCCATCGTTACGTGGCCTTCTCTGACTCTGACCCTCCAGACTCCCTCTTATAAGGAGGATCCTTATGATTATATTGGGCCCAGGCATTTAATCCAGAATAATCTTCCCATTTCAAGATCCTTAACTTAATTACAACAAAGTCCTGCAAAGTTCCTTTCGCCATGTAAGGTAACATTCACAGGTTCCAGGGAATAGGACATGAACAACTTTGGGGGTTAGGGGGTGGAGGACAGCCATTGTCCCACCTACCACACTACGTATACCGAAATTCTCTATTTGGTTAAAATGAACAAAACTTCTGAAAATAAAGAGAGCAAACATTTTTGTAGTTAACAGAAGTATTTTAATATCTGTTATATGTGATAATTAGATTACAACGTGGCAATAAAAAAGTGCCTGAATTGGAAAGGACTCATATTTTAATAGCCTCATCAATTTTTCTGACAGAGATGGAAATTTTAAATAAAAGCAGCGTTTGTCTCAGCTAGGAAGGCCAACACTTTTTTTTTTAATGATAAGAAAATGTATATTTTAAAATTATTGATGAAATGGGGTCTTCTTGATTGGTAACGAATCTATTGTATTCTAAAATCTCAGAATTTCTAACCATCACTACATCCTCCATACATACTGCCCTCTAACTTGCGTGATGAATGCAAGATTCTGATCGGCACCCTTTCTGTCAGTGGAAGAGGAACCACAAGGTAGTACTACCAGAACACGACTCCAGCTTAGGACACTGCTGCCTTAGCCCTTACCTATTTGGGACCCAGTTAAGACCTAGGAGGTGAGCAGGAATGACCTCGGAACCTCCAAAAACAGGAAGTACTAAAGACCCCCACTTAGCATCCTGAACTCTATTCTTAGGAGAGCAGGCAGGCCCGCACACAGAGCCACGGTACTTTACTTTAGATACATTTCTAATAAATGTCATCACCTGATTTCCCAAGGGGATAGGAGAAACCGATAAGATTTACCATTGGTGGACACAATGACCAGAGCAATAGTGAGGCCGGGGGATGAAGGCGTGTGTGGGGGGAAAGCTCACCGAGCACGCATGCGCACACAGACACACTTGAGACTTGAGTCTCCGGTCCAGCAGGTAAATAGACCAGACTCCTTCAGAGTACTCCGAACAATGGCAAAATAACTGTTGTTCAAAAAATTAGTTTTGAATAACCTAGAAAAGGAAAATGATGCTTGGCTAACTCTCCCTAAGAAAACAGAAGTATTTGGATGATTTTAGAAAAAGGTCCTTAAAAACTTAGTTTCCCCTCCTCAAATTTACTTGAAAGGATAAAGCCTCAGCCACCCAGAAAACTTGGACCCTTTAAATGACTTACTCTCTGGAATCTAGGTAGCTATGATTTTTTTTGTAAATTAAATTTTCATTCATTTGCATTCAACTCGTTCAGAATTTTTGATAATTCTATCCCAGTTGAAATGACTAAAATTTTGCCTTTGTATAATATACAAAGAAAGGGTTTGCCAAGCAAACTAATAGCATAAATAAGACTTTAGCAAGATATATGTCGTCTGCTTATCAAAAAATGTACATAAAATCCTTTGAAATCCTTCTGTACAAATAGAAGCTACTCAGATACATATTTTCGGTTCATTACTCCTTTTTTAAATTTTTTAACGTTTTTATTTATTATTGAGAGACACAGAGAAACAGAGCATGAGCATGGAAGGGGCAGAGAGGAGGGAGACACACAATCTGAAGGAGGCTCCAGGCTCTGAGCTGTCAGCACAGAGCCTGATGTAGGGCTTGAACTCACAAACCAGGAGATCATGACCTGAGCCGAAGTCAGACGCTTAACCGACTGAGCCACCCAGGTGCCCCTCTGTTCATCACTCTTAATGTGGAAATATCTCAAAATCAGTTGCAGCTTATGTACATAAAAAATAGTAAGAAAAAGTATTTCTTTAAATATTTAAATTCACGCTGACACCTCAGTTTGTCCATGTTAACAACAAGTTTTTCTCCTTCCCCTGTGTATTATATTACAATTAAATCAGTGATAACCGAATGGTTTAAAAACTATTCATGTAAAAAGAAGATTTTTTAAGGGCATAATCACCATTTATGACAATTCAAGATATGAATTATATTTAAAAGGCTTTCTTTGTTAAATTTAAAACATCGGACATTTTAATTGAAAAATGCTCCCCAATACATTCAACACCCAGCCAAACTTACAAAAGCTTCACAAATATTTGCTCATTGTCCTAATTTTTCTCCTGTAGTCTTACTTTAAAACACTGAAAAAACAATTTCACATTCTGTAAATCACAAACAGATAAAGAGCTGAAACTGCAGATTGAAAAAAGTTGTATGTATCTTGTGTGATAATGGAGGACCTGGAGTTGGTCACATAAATGTAGACAGAAACGTATCTCAGAGATGCATCGGGAAGGTGAGGGTTAGTATTTAACATTTTCTAATCTAAAATTGGCTTAGCGCCTTACTGCTTTATGTTCAGAAGAGTTTACAAACAGTGGTTGTATCCGAATACACAAATTGTTTTGGAAAAAGAAGTTCAATTCAGCCCAATTATTGTATTTCCTCTAGCAACTAGATTTGGTCACATCTAATGGTTTATAACTAGACTGCAATTAGTTAACACTTATGACTTCTAAATGATTGATTATTTAAATGTTGTTTCAGAAAACAAAAGATTTCACTGAATAATATAATACCTGATTTACTGTTTATGTTGAGGACAGTTGAAAGAAAATAAGACTAATTACGAGTTTAGCATCAGAAAAGGAAAAGTGAACCTGAATTGTTGTTGATCAACCTCGTTTTAAAAAATTTATTTATTTATTTTGAGAGAGAGAGAGAGCAGAGGAGGGACAGAGAGAGAGGGAGAGAGAGAATCCCAAGCAGGTTCCATGTTGACAGCGTGGGGCTCAATGTCATGAACTGTGAGATCATGACCTGACCTGAAATCACGAGTCAGATGCTTAACCGACTGAACCACCCAGGTGTCCCTTAACCTCATTTTTTAAAATGACGTCTTCACCGTCTATGCTGTGGACATCTACAGATGGTTCATACAGTTCAGTCCAGAGTTGAGTCTTTAGGCTTGCTAGACTCCCTATGTAAGCATGGAAGACTCAGTCCCAGAATGCTGGCGGCTTGGGGTTTCTTGTCCACAGATTCCGGGTGGTCTCTGGGCAACTTCAGCCCACCTGCCACCCAGATATGATTAGGCCCAAGGAATTGATGGGTGAACACTATGAGATTTCCATACAACAATGATTCTGTGATCTTCCAAGCCATCAGACCCCTCATTGGTTTGACCATGATTCAATACCTGATTCTCCCCGAAAATGGACAAATATGCAGAAGCACACCTACACCTGCACAGTTGAAAATGTATAATTATACCCCCACCTTGTTCCCAAAAGGATTTAAGGTATTTGTGCACATGTGAAATAAAACTCAAATTAGTTTTGCCATTTTCAATTTCTCTCCCTAAAATAAAGCTCCATGAATATTTATCTTATATTTGCATAAAAAAGGCAAACACCTTGTCATGAGACCCTTTTGTTCGGTTGGCTCACATCACTCAAGCTGATGATGAGGAACTTTCCTATTTATATACAGAACATTAGATTTGCTCTTGATTGAAATGTGGTTAAGATCAGATAAGTTGCCCTGTTAAGAGTTGGATGCTTCCTCAGTGACCTACACTTCAAATTCAATTTCCAAGACTCCTCACATCGGTTTTAGTCATGGAAATAGGTGTCCATGCCTTGTAAGGACACGTGTAAGTACAAATGTTTGATACCTTTTGCCTGGAAGAACACTTTCTGCTGGAGATTAGTCTGGTTTCCTCTTTATCATCTTATCACCCATCATCGATAAGTCACGGAATCAAACAGTAAGGAGAAATTTTCTCGCAAAACTAGAGCAAAAGGAACCAGATCTCTAAAGATGACTCTGACCATTCAAAGGCTAAAAAGTTGAAAAAATGTTCTGCTTGAGCACCAGAAGCAGGGCTATTACTCCATTCCACCCACCTATAATCAGTGCAAAGAGGGAATGTCACTTAACCACCATTCTCCTGTTAGTTTGCAAGCGATTGGAGCTTGACCTACCTGGGTAACAGCAGACTAGGACCTGCTTCGGACACAGCCACTCCAGCTCGAGGCACCCAAGGATCATGGAAACAGTGGAAATTCATTTCTCACCAAGTTAAGCTGAAATAAGAAATTAAAATCACATTTTCCCCCTTTCAACGTTATCAAACAGCTATCAGTGCTAGGTACCAGCTGTGTGTTGAGAATTCAAGGATGCTGACATCTAGGTCCCCACCCTCGCTGTGTCCCTGAGACCTGCAGTTTGTCCTATCACTAACAGAACTCTCATTACAAATGCCTGGGGACATTTAATATATTAACCAATAGGAGCAATGAAAAGTTAATAAATGTGGTCGCAGATAAACAAAGGACCCTCAAGAGCCATTTGGAACAGTCTAGAAAATGAATTTTGAGCACACAGACTACAGATGATTCTCCAAACTACCTCTGAGACATTGGTCATCGGTCTTGTCCCCAAACCCCTGCACGTAGGCCTCCTTGATTGTCCACTAAATGATTCAGGCACCGGCCAGGCTGCACGTGGAGTCGCCAGGATACCTCTTAAACCTCCTAATGGCCAGGTCAAACCCCGGACCAGTTATATCAGAATCTCTAGGGATAAAATCCAGGCGTAAGTATTTTTAAAAACCTGCCCAGAAGATTCCAATATGAACCCAAGTTGAAAAGCCAGTGCTTTGCATATGCAATCTCATTTCATCTTTAAAATAATCTCGTGAAGTGAGTGTTTTCATTCCTATCCTATCCAGGAAGGAATAGCTCAGAGAGATCTTGAAATTTACAGGCAGTTTGTACCCTATATTCATCTAATTCCAAAACTAAGGTGAGAACAAGGGAAAACAGCTAGTGTGTCAGATTTCAATGACACATTAATATATTAGTTTATCAGCCTCAGAAGCAAAAAGCAGGACTCCTAGTGAATGGAGCTCAGGAAGGCAGCTTTTCACACGAAGAAAAGGTTGGGGGTATTCTGGACTTTGGGTTATGATGACAAAACGACTTGTTAGGCCCACGGCCTGAAGTATGTCTCTTGTCTAAACACTGGGTTGATGGTGGTGTACTGAAATCTGGTTAGGGCCACGGGATGAATGCCATTCCCTTGAAGAAGAAATTGCCCTAAGTAACAAACAGGATATCAGTGGGAGAAAGAACTCTTTTTCTGAATTAGGTGTTCTAGTAGTCCAAAGCTCCCCAAAATGGTCTGGGTGGTAGAGGGAAACTGGCTTATGCCTTAGTGAAGCAGTCTGGGGGCCAAGTGGCAAGGTACTTTGTATTCTTTAAACCTGGCTACACATACTGGTCCTGGGACAGACCTTTTTAAATATATAAATTCCCAGGCTGCACTCCAGCCTATGGGTCAATCTCTAAATGTGAAATGAAAATCTTTTTCTTTTTTAAGTTTATTTATTTATTTTGAGAGAGAGAGAGCGAGCAAAGGCATGGGAATGCATGAGAACGGAGAGTGAGCGGGGGAAGGGGAGAGAGAGAGAGAGAAAGAGAGAGAGAGAAAATCCCAAGCAGGCTCCGCACTATCAGCGCAGAGCCCAACGTGGGACTCAAACTCACGAACAGTGAGATCACAACCTGAGCCAAAATCAAGAGTCAGACGCTTACCTGACTGAGCCACCCAGGCACCCCGAAAATGTCTTTTTTTAAGTGTTGCTAGGTGAACATCACTTAGACAGAGGCACTATGGACTGAAGATGAATGCACCATATTTTATAAGTATATAAAAAACTATTTCGTCCTCGCTATGTTTCTGTCCCTGTTGTCATCCCCCACCCCATAGCATAGCTTTGTTTCAAGTTCTAGTCTATTGTGTCCTAGGAGTTTGTGTATCCAAGCTTGTGACAAAATATGAGAAGTAAAGTAACACCACCCCCAGGCTAGTGTTGTGGTGGAGGTGGTGTCCGTGAGAGCTGCCCCTCAGCAGTTAAATTCAAACCAGAGAAAACAGAAAGTCTGGCAGTTAATGTAGGCCCGGAGATCAGCCTTCATGTCTCTGAGCACTGGCTTCCTCACCTGGTAAATAGGAAATGAAATAAAGAATGCATATAATGCACTTAATACAATGCCTGTGAGTCCCCAGTGCACAATATATGTATTTTTTAAACCAGCTGCCTTCTCTGTGTGGCGATGAATAAAAATTCTCTCATTCCTGCCAGCTTTTTGCTGTGAAAGGCAACAATTTCCTCCCACCCCTGGTCAAGGAGAGCCATACCCAGCTGGAAGATACTCACCACCAATTGGGCAGTGAGGTCGGCCCAAGGACGCCGGATCCAGGTCATGCATTGGACACATACAAAAATACAGGCTTGTATCTGAATGACGGAGGATTCATTATTCAATTTCATAATAGATCTGTATTCTAGAAAATGACAGAAAGTGGGATTTCTTCCCCCTGCCAGCCCCCTGGTATGTAAATTAGAATTTAGTCTACGCGAAGCTTTCTCAGGAAAGTATCTCCAGCATTAGACAAGATCCAGTACTTCTCTTCATGAGAGAGACTTTCCAAATGTAAAATCAAGTACAAAGATGGATGATCAGCTGCGAGCTCTACCAGCGCCCGTTTTCTAAGTTTTTGGACTACTTTAACTACCTTTAACGTAGGCCCAGACCACCAGAGGTTACCGCTGTATTTGGCAACTATTATCATATATATTATGGCCACGGCATTGTGCTAGGTAATAGGACCAGTTTGGGTGGGAGAGGGGGACTGGGATGCAGGAAGAAAAATAGCACGTACCCCCTGCCGGAAGAGCCAGGCAGCCCATTGCGCTAACAGGTGAATCCCCTTGTCTTGCTACTCCGAGGTCCCACGCTCTCTGCTCTGTCCCCTCTCACCACCCTCCCCCAGGCTCACTCTGCCCTGCCTCACTGGCCCCTTTGCTGTCCCCATCCCAAGTTTGTTCCCCTTTAGGACCTCTGCCATGTGGTCTCCTGCAACTAAGGTGCCCTTTCCATACCACCGACTTTACACAGATCCTCCTTCTCTTGATCAGAGGGAACCGACCCAGAACTGTCACCTCTTCTGAAAGGTCCTTTCTTAACCATCCAGTCCAAATTAGCATCCCCTTTCCTCTCCTCTCCTCAATCTCTCTCTCTTTCCCTTGCTGGATTCCTTCATAGTGTGTATATCTCGTCCTTTATCATTTATTTATTTGTCTGCTAATTCCCTCACAAGAACGAAAAGCCCACTATGATATTCCCAGCGTCTATCACTGTGCTTGGAACACAGTCGGTGTCCAATAAATACCTTCAAATACACAAATAAGTAACAAGTCATAGCAAAGCAAGAGGAAAGATTTGAAATTATAGAAATTGAAGAGATCTGAGTTCAGAGGAGAAAGGGAGAGCCCCCTGGTGCTGAGGGAAAATGGCGGTGGTCCATCCCTATTCTGAGTGGTACCAGCTCACTCGTCTCACCAGACCTGTGGGATGGGTGTTAACCACATCCCTGGTGGGCTCGTGGCAAAGAGCCGCAGAGGTAGTCATCTAAGAAGCCACTGGGTGTTGGGGGATGTCTTGGTAAGATGCTAGAAAACAGGACAGGTTACCCTGCTCTATCAATATGAACTTGCCTCTGAGGGGATCCAGGCTGAGTAACTCTAGACGGCCATCCTTTAGATCATAACCAAGATCTCCTCAGTGCCTACAGCATTCTTGCTCTCACGTGAACATTAATAGCTCACATTTGTTGAGCTATGTGTTAGGCACCAGCTTTGTTGTTTAGTACTCATAGCAACCCTGTAAAGCAGGTATTACTGAGGAAACTGAGGCAGAAAGCACTTAAGTAACTTACCAAGGTCTCCCAAACTAGGAAGCGATAACACTAGCATTCAATCCCAAGCATCTGACCGTAGAACCTGTTCTCTGAAACCTTGCACAACCTTGCTTCCAAAAGCTGTTCATACACGCTGTTGGTTGATTTTACTCTTATCCACTCCGGCCCAAATGGGGAGTTTGCTAAATATTTAAAAGCAGTTCTTGATAACCTATTTTGGGAAATTCTATTAACCTTCCCTTTTGAGAATATGAGCACTCAATTAACATATCCACGACCATGGTGTGGTCTTCACATACGCTAGGATGTTTTTTAACAACCTGATTATTCACTGTCTTCCCGGCACAGGAAAAGGCCCCATCATGGTCTTAGCCAGCTTTGGGGCCACATGGTCGATCTGCTGACTCCCTGAAAGTCTCCCCAGGTGTCCTTCTACCATTTGACGAACCCTCCCCCTCCTCTTCCTCCTCCTCTTTCTCCACGAGCTGCCTTTTGGATTTCTTCCCCATCTTGGCTGGTATACAATCCCAAATTAAAATGCCAGCTGGAAGACTGGCACACAGTCATGTGCCAAAAGCTCACGTGGAAATGGTAAGTGCTGCTATTCCTGAGATCCTGCGGGTAGCATGCTAAGGGGCCCAAGCACAGATCCTCAATCTTCTTCACCCAAAATGGTACAGAGGCTAAAAGGCACAAGTTCCTGAAATCTCAAGGTGGTGTTGGCTTTTTTTTGTTTGTTTGATGTTGGCATACAGTTGTTGGAACTGTCCATACTGCTGGGACTGCATTGGGAGGGGGATAAATCTTTTGGCTTCCTACACGGAACTGCTGTGTAAACCCATCCATGCCAATATCAGCCTCTGGGTCTATTAGGAAAGGATATAGGGGAGACAAGAACTCCCTATTGTCCTTTCCCCGCACGAGTGACAACTCTCACAGGAGCCAGGTCTGCCCAGGGGTCTATTGCTTTTTATCTCAAAACTCTTTGTTGAGGCTTAAAAGGGGCAAGTACAGAGTCCCAACTGGTGTTACAGAATACCATGTCACCAGAAAGGTACGCTTTTTCTACCCTACGTCTTTTGCAATTCAAAACAGGATTCTTTCCTCCTCATCACCCTATAGAAAAATATAAATTTGCTTACAGCCAAATTTTAAAAAACCACTGAAAGACATTTTTAATCTTCAGTGAAGCATCAAATTATACTTTTTTTTCCTGCTTGCTTATTGTTACAAAGCCATTCCAACAAGTTCTTCTGGAGACATTTCTAAAAGCCTATAACTAGAAACAGACAGAACTGAGTCTTCTTACAAACCAGATTTTTCGTATACACCTTGAGATACGTTATCAGTGGTCACCTGGTGATGGTGACCTAAAATGGCGTGGCTAGGAATAAAATCCTAGGATTCAGGATGTCAGATCCTGAACACAGCTACCTCGCTGATGGTTACAGCTTCTTTGAAAAACAGTTTTGCTACTAAAATATTTTAGTATTTGAAAAAATAGTTTCGCTCCTGAAGTGGGACCAATGTACACCCTGCACCCCAGCTATTGTCATTGTCGCAAAATTGGAATTTCCTAAGATGGAGCCCAGGCATTGTGATTCTATCAAATGCTTCAGATAGGCAGACATGTGCGAGAATATTCACAGCAGCGCTGTTCGTAATAGTCAAAAAACAGAAACAACCGCAATGTCTGTCGGCAGTAGAATGGAGAAATGAGGTCTAGTCACAGAACAGATTTCTGCACAGCAGTGAAAATGAAAAGCTATTGCTACATGCAACAACATGAGTGTTTTAAGCAACGCTGTGTGTGAGAAGCCAGGCACAGAAGAATGTATATTGTTTTTAGTCTGCTTGCACAACAAAGTTCAAAAGCCTCCAGCAATTGTGGATACACTGGTGCGGGCTTTGTGATCATGACGTGGGCTATATTTTTTGTGTTTGCTGTACTTCTCCGCAGGGGGGGTTATACTTCACAACAACACAACAACAGAATGATATTTTTTAAAAGTTTACTCATTTTTGAAAGAGAGAGAGAGAGAGTACACACGCGTGCAAGAGCAAGTGTGGGAGGGGCAGAGAGAGCGCGAGACACAGAATCCAAAGCAGGCTGCAGGCTCTGAGCTGTCAGCACAGAGCCCAACGTGTCACGAACAGCAAGATCATGACCTGAGCCAAAGTTGGCGCTTAACCAGCTGAGCCACCCAGGCGCCCCCAAATGATATTTTTAAAGAAAATAAATCGGAAGTGACTAAAGTCAATGCATATGGTCCACATTCTCCAACAATTTGGAAAAAAAAAAAAAGTCTGGCTTCATCTTCATCCTTTTGCCCATTCAGAGCTGGATGTATGAGGCCAGAAGCCAAAGGCCAGAGAGAGTCTTTCCAAGGGCCTTTATCAGTGCCCTAAATCAAATCAGCTCCCAAGTTTCAAGTCCCACTTGGGAAAGATTACCTAGTCTTGAACTCTGGAGTTTCAAATTCCATGTGACCAGCTTCCTGAAGGATTTTTATTTGATGAACAAATTGCACTGCCAAGAAAGCGTCAAAATTCTATCAAGCTTAATTATGCAATTTCTGTCTATAAATGACATACCTCCTGTACCCGGTGAGCCCCACCCAGGCACTAATAGGATGTGACAGCTGCATCACCAACAAAGCCTCCCCCGCCTTCGGTTCCCTTCAGAGGTGAATGTCTCTGACAGGCCCTTTGAGAAACGTTGAGTTCAGCGAAGTCTCGAATCGGTACAGTGTGACCACCCGGGCTCACCCAAGGACCGTCCCGTGCCACCAGTGGGAGCACGTGGAGGCTGAGAGGGGGGCTTCATCGCATCTTTACCATTTCAAACCAAAATACAGTCTCGATGGAAGTTGTGGCATTCTTTTCATGACTTTTTTTGTCTGGGTTTTTCTTTGGTCAAGGTCATACGCAGTGTATACCTGTCCAGAGGTCCTGGGACCCAAAGGCGCCCTTCTCTGATCACCCTAGACTGAGGACTCATACTGTTTCCACCTCTACAGCAAAAGAGAAAATCTTTGCTCCAAGGGTTTTTTTTCCTTGTTACTTTACCCTCTTTGAATGAATAAACAAATGACTGGTTTCTGATCTGAACAGAAATACAGTTCTTTCAGTGCTGGTTACAAACATATTCTTTCCTAAAACATTTGGGTGGGGGAAAAGAAACACCCAGTGAACTAGAAAGGAAAAAGGGATGGTCCCTCCCTAACTCCCCTGAACCACACACCCGATCTCTCCCTCAGTTTCCCACTTGCTCCAGGTTCAGTGGAAGATGCCAGAAGAAATTAGGTGTCAGCATACGCACCCTCTGCCCGCTCTGTAGGAACTTCCGTGGAAATACAGGTGCTAAATAGAAGGAACTATAAGGTAACAGGACTAGATGCTTATGTATGTTTCACTAGTAGTATCCAAACAACCTCTATATCCAAAGATGCGAATTCCATTTTATCAGGTGGTACCGATCCTACTAAAAACATTTTGGTCCTAGTACTTTTGAAATTATTTTGTGCAATGAGGCCCTTTTGAAATGTAAGTATTGGGGGAAGTGTGTGTGGATGATTTTTTGGAGCTAACTGAAAGAAAGGGACAGGGGTGCCTGGGTGGCTCAGTCGGTTAAGCGTCGGACTTTGGCTCAAGTCATGATCTCACCGTTCCAGCCCTGCGTTGGGCTCTGTGCTGACAGCTCAGAACCTGAAGCCTGTTTCAGATTCTGTGTCTCTCTCTGTCTCTGCCCCTCCCCCTCTCATGCTCTGTCTCTATCAAAAATAAATACATATTTTTAAAATTTAAAAAAAAAGAAATAAAGAAAGGAAGGAAGGAAGGAAGGAAGGAAGGAAGGAAGGAAGGAAGGAAGGAAGAAAGACACACGTTCTTGGTTTTCCCTAGTAAGTTTTTTTTGGGGGGGGAAAGAGGGAGGAAATGTCAGGAATGACAAAGGGACCACTAAGAGCTGAAAAATTCTCTAAATCAATGTTTCTCAAAGCATGGCTCTTGACTGGCAGCCTCATGATCGCCTGGGAATTTTTAGAAACGCAGGCTCCCCACCCCACCCCGGACCTACCTAATCCAAATTTCTAAATGTCCCAGGTTTCTTTTTTAAGTCTAATTTCATTTTCACTCTCTTCTTTATGTAAAAATAACTACTAACACCTTGGGATTTCTTCCTAGTCATCATTTGGGGATACTTGTGTGAATGGGGCCTGTCCTCTTCATTCTAAACCATATGATTTCACATTACTACAGAATAACCCGGTCCTGCTTTCTTTCCTGTGTCATTAGGCTGCTCAGTGTGAACTGGGTCACTTCTGCGGCTCACCGATCTGGTTTCCCCACAGCTGGTAGGAAAACCACCCAAGGCAATTTCCCTTCGAAAAGCAGCTTGTTTCTCATCTTTAATTAATTGTTCCTTCCTTGCAGAAACTCTATTAGAGTTAAACCAGGATTCCCTGACCCTCTGTAAGAGAAAAAGCTAGTTCCCTTTCCTAGAACACTTGAGAAATCCTGGGGTTGAGAAAGGGGCTTGGCGGGGAGAGGGAGGGGGCAGGGTTGGTATGAGGGGGCAGAGTGGGCAAGGGAAGGTGGTAGGCAAGTCCAGAGAGGATCAGGGGAGAGGGACCATGAGACACTCCATTGAGGGAAATAGATGGAAGCCACAGGAAGAGGAGGACTGTCTGACTCTATTCAAGAGGCACTTTGTCTTTATAAAGCCATTTCAGTGCCTTTTCTAGAGTAAATTCAAATAAATGAAGAAGTATTACATGACAATAGATGCTCCGTCTCCAGCAGTACTTCTATCCTTATTCTGTTTCATCACAGAACTATTGGTTACTGAATGGATATCTGTGATTTCAAGATGGAGGACGACAATGTCAAGAAAGAAGACACATAAAAAGTCTAACTTCTTTCAACAATTTCTAATGAGTTTGGGAAAGGGGTGGAAAACTCAAAACATTTATGAAACCAAGATCTGCTTTGGAAAACCCTGAATAATTTTTCAAATTCTCTAACAGATTTGTTTTTACAGAAGAGAGGAACAAACGGATAAACAAAACGTGGTGTAACCATACAATGGAATATTATTCGGCCATAAAACCAATGAAGTACCAATACGTGCAACAATACTGACGAGTTTTGAAAGCATTATACTAAGTGAAAGAAGCCAGACACAAAAGTCTCCATATCATATGATTCCATTTCCCAAACAGGGAAATTTATAGAGAAAGATTTGTGGTACTCAGGGCCGGGGGAGGCAGGAAATAATGAATGAGATGATCGCTAAGGGTACAGAGTTTGTTTTGGAGGTGATGAAAATATTTTAACATTGTGGTGATAGTTCCACAGATCTGTGAATATGCTAAAAACCAATGTATTGTATCCTTTAATTTAAGGGTGAATTGTATGGCATGTGAATTATATCTCAGTAAAGCTATTTTTTAAAACTACGTTTTCATAAGTGTCTAAGTTTTTGACAGGAAGCAAACCCATGGTGTTACACTGAGAACACCTTTATGAGATGGGTAATTACTATTTTATATAAAGTACAGGGCCTGACACCACTCCTGTAAAATAAAATCTGGAGAAAAATTGAACGCCAGGCCTTGGGGCACTGAAAGGAAATGATACCAACCAAATTGCTTGTAAAAGAAAAGAAATGAGGTCACCTCATTCCAAAAGGTACATGAAAATCCTCACAAAGAGCAGACCTTGTGTGTGAGGAGTTCAAGGATGTAAAACGGTGCCCGAATGAAGACTTCAGCCCCTCAGTGACTCGGAGGCCAGCCACGTGGGGACTGGCAGGTAACTCAGCAACACGCAGGGGGAGAGGGGCCCTGGCAGACTGGAGGTGGGGGCCGGGAGCAATCTAATGGCCCAGCAGTCGCCGCCACCACCGCCGCCCACGGGCCCATCTGGTGGCTGAAGTGCTTTTCCAGGTCACAGGCCACAGCTGGCACTCAGTAAGAGACCCTCAGTCCGTAGAGGCAAACCCCAGAACTGACCAAGCCTGAAAGCAGTGCCTGAGACAGACCTTGACTGACGCTCCGACCCGGAAAACAGATGCACGCATCCTACGAGAAAAACAACACGATACTGCACTATCATAATTCCTAGTGGGCAAAGGGGCTGCGTGATTAGGCCGCCGAACAAGGAGGACTCTCCCCAGTCCTCACCTAAGGATGGGTGGACAGCCAGACCCCACCGACCCGTCAGCACTAGTAGACACATGGAGGCCAGGGGATTTTCAGGAAAGCAGCTCCAGGAGGGGCTGGAGGCCAGCAGAGAGCTTGAATCCTGAACCCCTGAAGTGAAGGCTCCGTAGACTCTCCAACTGGGTGAGCCCAAGGCAGTGGTTTTCAAAGCATGGTCTGGGAACGTGTTAGCAATGCACATTCATGCTGAATCAGAAACTCTGGGGGTGAGGCCGGCAATCTGTTTTAACAGGATGCTCTGAGGTTGCAGAACCATTAGCTAAGTCAGTTTCTACTCCCGTGGAGCTAATATGGAGCATCTGGGAGCTGAATCCTGCGAACTTCCTGAGGAATGTTCAGCTGGATAGTCGGCAGTGACTGTGTCTGAGGAAGAGAAATGCACAAGTAATACACACCAAAGACGGAAAACCACCAAGCTTTACCTGAGCTCAGCAACCCATGCTGGGCCTTCTGGTGACTCCCTCTTGTGGGTTTGTTTGTTTGTTTGTTTTAATATAAATTCCGTGGTTTTTAAAATAATTTTTAATTATTTTTTTAAATGTTTTTAAGAGAGAGAGTGAGAGCATGTGCGAGTGGGGGAGGGGCAGAGGGCAGGTGATCAGAAGATCTGATGCAGGCTCCGTGCCGACAGCAAAGAGCCTGATGCGGGGCTGGAACTTGTGAACCACGAGATCATGACCTGAGCTGAAGTCGGATGCTTAACCAACTGAGCCGCCCAGGCACCCCTGGTGGCTCCCTCTTATAAGCAGCACCCGAAGGGTGACCCAAGGTCTCACACAAACACACCTCCCCACCCCACACTGCCCTCTACACACTTCCCCCCGGGTGATGATTCCTGACAGTCCTGACCTTCAGATAGTGCTTTTCGGCTAGGAAGTCCACCCGCAGATATGTGTGGCTTGATTTATTCCACACAAGAACCAGGTGAGGTAGGACTTTTCCTCCAGAGATGAGGAAATGGAGGCTTGCTCAAGATCACCTGGCTGGGAGAGAGGGATACCAGGACTACACACCATCCATCCTCAATCTCTCTCTCTCTCTCACTCTCTCTCTCTCTCTCTCTTTCTCTCTCTCTCTCAGGTTACTGGCACCTTCCTGGGGAAAGGGATCCCAAAAGCTTACAAAACAGACTCAAAGCCTGGTGGCTTGCAAATGAAAACAGATGTTGTGGGCTTCTTTACTCTTCCTGAGTGGTCCTTGATCCCTTCCAGAATCTACTACCAGCCTGGGCATGAGGCACTTCATTGTCAGCCACCGTGGCTGGGTGTGGATAGTTGAGTCTGTGTTCCTGCACCCAGGGGACACCCACCACGCATGCACCCTTGTTTCAGGGATACTGACCTCAAAAGAGCCCTTGCTTCCTGGCTTGCCCCATTTAAACGGCCTGCGTGGGGACTTTATCCTATCTTCTTTGCTCCTCCCCAGTCATTCCACAGTTCTGGATCCCAGCAAATCCTCTACCATGTTTTCATTTGGCAATAGTGCAGGCAGGTAAGTGTTTTACTTAACAACTAGCTATTGTAGAAATTGTTCCACACAATTCTAGTATTTCACAGGCCCTTTTGAGAGAGAGAGAGACTTCGTTACATGACTGAGGTACCTTTGGGAAACACTGTGTACTTCACGCCCCTTTACAAAGCACATTAGCTTGTTGATGGCTCAGAATTTCTACAATCAAGAAACCTATTGAACTTTATTTGCCCATTTCCCCCCAAATGTATTTGATTATAGAACTATTTCTTATGGGAGACTTATTTCTGGAGACATGGTGTTTCATGGAGCACATTTAGTGTGATGGGATCCCACATTCTCCCCCATCCAATACTGATCCCTCTTGGGTTTGTCCAAATGAAGCATGGTCACTGTCTGCAGCCTTCCGAGGACTGTGGCTCTTATTCTTGGATTCTTCACTAGCCCAGCTTTCTAGGTGTGGAACCAACCTGTCCCTTGGAGTCTGGGTGCTTCTCATTAGCCCCTCCCACTGACAGGAAGGACAGAATAGCCTCAGTTCTGTTTTGAAATCCACCGCCCACTGAGGCTCCCCACCGAGTTCCTGGTTTCCAATCTAAAGGGTGTTTCTGGTGTTTCCTTAATTCTAGGACAGAGCAGGCTGTGATGTTCTGAGCTTGGTGAAGGGCCAAATGTTTCCGGAGGCAGGACCCCAGCCCTACTTCTTCCCCTGGCTTTGTTTGGTGAAGGCTAGGTCAGGCATAGTTTCCCACTTGTTGGAGATTTAGAATCGAAAACACAGCCAGGCTCCAGGGACATTAAAATGAAGACTTGTAGGAAATGACTAAAATGGCAACCTGGGGTTGGGAGGGAGGTTAAGGCCAGACTAGAGCACAGAGCTCAGGAGGGAGGATGCTGAGGGGACAGCAGGGCCTCGTCAAGGACAGAGCGGAAGAGCAGAATGTGAGGCTTGAAGTATGAGAGCCAAACTCTGGAGAGGATTGGAGACTTCGTTTGGCATCCTTGACCTGAAAAACCCCTCATTTATTCTCATTAGACCCATTAAATCAAGTACACCTTGGAAAGGGCTAGAGTTGATACTACTAACACTGAGAAATTTCACAGCAAAAAAGGGAGGAGGCAAACACCAAATTACCATTTTCGAGTTTTTAGCAGAGATACAAAGAATTAATGAAACAGATGAAACTTCTCAAGAAGTAACATTTATGGAATGTTTTTTTCTGTATACCTTTGGGAAGCAGAGAAAGGAAAAGACATGTGAGGTAACTTCTATAGAATAGTTTCACTAAAAACTTTGGGTATATTTACAACTCATTATAAATGACAACTCATCTTTAAGCTCAAGATGACTTCTATGTCACCAGGTATGGTTTCTATCCAAACTCTGCAAACCATTTCCAATCCACGCATTCCTCACTTCAAAGCACTGTGGGTTTAAAGCTCTTTTATCTCCAGAGAAATAGTTCTCATTCTGGTAGAGATATCCCAGAGGAGGAAGCCAACAAATATTAGAAAGAACAAATGCAATTGGTTATTAAAAACAATTAGGCTATATGACGAAAACATATTTCAAAACCTTAACCGTGCAATAGCAACTCAAAATGATTTAAACGATGGAGTAGAGGGAAAGAAAGAGGGAAAAAAATCCTAATCTTGGTGACCTTAAAAAAAAATCTGCTATCTAGAATAGAATAGACATTTTTCTCCTGCATAGAGTAAGTAGTCCCTAACTGCCTTCTTTGAGGCTTTGGCAAAAAATTACTCCTGAAGTAGCTGTACCAAACCTAATGCACTCATTGTCACAGAAGCCTACAATTACATTATATTACTTCTAAACTGGTCACCTAATGAGACTGACTCCAGGTAAAATTCAAAAGTGTGTCCTCCTGCTGACTTTAGTTTTTGAGAAGGAAGGGTCTGTCTCTTGCGTTTCGGAAGAGTCAGAAGTCCTTTAGCTGCTTACAGAATTATATGCCGTTTCTCTCTGGCGCTTTCTCAGAGTTAGCACTTCCATTGTAACATCAACAAAGATATCAAGGGGTCTGACTGGGTACATGCGCCGAATGCTCTATTAGAAGCCCACATTTTTTGTCCATGGCCCATGGAGATAACTGCTCTCAGGCCAGCTGTCTTTGTTGGTAAGATTCTCTTATCCATAAAGCTTGTGAAGACAAAAATCAAAACGAAGTGTTAGCAATGAAACACTCAGTCTCTTCCCTGTTCTTCTAGAAAGCATATTGTTTTCAAATGTATGTGGGATTTGTAAGGCACATAGACATGGAAACGACTGTTAGGAAAAAATTTTTACTAGCAGATTTCTAGAAATAGGAGGCACGGCATATACCACACACGGCCATACTGGGAAGCACCAGGGTTGGTCAGGAGGCAGAAGGAGGGAAGGGAAAACATAGACCAAAGACTTTATCCTGGTTTTTGAGGAAAGGAATGGATGCAGCAAGTTGATTGAAGGCAGGGGACAAATTGGGTTGGTGCGTGAGATGGATAAAGGAGGTGATTCGGCCGGTGGACTTGGTTGCTTTACATATGAAAGGAGTGCTCACAGGCACGTTGTTTTACTGTGTCTAGGAATTAGCTAATCCTGGGGAGGGGCAGTCTCTCCAGGATTAGCAAGGCCCCAAGATGTCAAAGCATCATAAAATACAGAAGATGAAAAACATCATCTGATGTCTCTCCCTGCAATTCTCATTTCCTCCTCTCTCCTCTCCGACAAGGGAGGCTAGTGGATGTAGGCTCCCCAGGCCCTGGATGTGCAGGACTATTCTGTCACCCACTTAGGAACCCTTCCACAGCATGCTGGTTAAGAAACGGAATTAAAGACACTTGTATGTCAAATTCACTTGGGGTAGTTTATTAAAAACCCAGTTCCTGGATCCAATTCCAGACCCACAGAATCAGGATTTTCCAAGGTGGACCCAAGGCCTTCTGTGATGGTTAATCCTGTGGCACATTGACTGGGCTCCAGGGTACCCAGACATCTAATTAAACAATATTCTGACAGTGTTTCTGGATGCGATTTGGATCACTAGACTGAGTAAAGTCGATTGCCCTCCCCAATAGGGGCAGGCCTCATCCAATCCACTGGAGGCTTGAACAGGACACAAAAGGCTGAGTAAAAAGAGAATTTGCTCCCTCCGTTTGACCGTCTTTGCGTTGGGGCACCAGCCTGCTCTTGTCTTTGGACTCCAACTAGGATCAACACCACCAGCTCTCTTTATTCTCAAGCCTTCAGATTAAGACTGGAACGAGCCCATCAACTCTCCTGGGTTTGCTGAATGCAGATCTGGGGACTTCTCAATCTCCATAACTCTCTATATATCTTATTGATTCTGTTCCTCCGGAGAACCCAGATAATTACACCTTAAAATTCCATCCAGTGCTTCAGATTTGCAGATTTGAATCTGGGGTGTGTCTCCTCTGGTTCCCTGTCCCTTCTCGTCCATGAAGACGTCTCCGCCTCAGCCCACACAGAGTTCTCCTTTCTCTTAAATACTTGTACACTCATTCCCAGAACTCTCCATTTTTCCATATATTATAGTGCATCGGAAAATAGTTTTGGCTTTCAAAATCCCTGCCAGGCAGGAACTTTTACTGAGATTAAAAAAAAATTTTTTTAGCTATCATTTCTTGTATTAATAAGTTCCTTACATCTTTGCAGCTGAAGAGATGGAGTTCCATCCCAATTAACCAACTTGCCTGGAGTTACAGCGTTAGTTAATGACAGATCCCAGAGTTGAACAGTCTCCACATGCGTGTGTAATGTGTGCCAAGAGGCATTTGAATCCTTGTTTGGGTTTCTTCTGGAGTTTTAGGGGCAACGTGGAGGGCTTCGCCCCATGTAGTCCTGCCCTTAGTGAATGGCCCGTTATTAACGTCCTGTGCATTCCTGGCTCCCTGTTGCTTTATCTTACATAAGATGATAGAAGGATGTCTGCTGTAAAAGATACTCATTATTTTACTATGAATAGTCTTCCTGGGAAGCGTTCAAAGAGCTGCTTATGCTCCGGACTGTTCATTAAGATCCATTCTTTCCCCGGAGAGAGAAAACAAAGGAGCCCCAATGACTTCCACTCCTTTGGTGGGGAGTACTAGCTGCATTTAAATTGCAGAGAGGTCCCAGGATAGGGGCTCCATAAATGGCGCTGACTGAATGACCCTTCCAGCCAAATATAAGTGGCTGTACCCGGAATGCCAGTAAGGAATTAGCCCAGGGCATCTACAAAACGCAGCCTTCCCTCCTGTGTGCAGGCGTCTGCAGACCTCCTCTGCTTCTCCTTGGTTAAATGGCAGGTGCCGGCGGTAGTTTCTGGATCGCTTACAGAACACCATTCCTCTATTTCCCCTCCACCTCCCTCTCTCCAGCTCCCTATTCACACTGGCCTGGAAATCGGTTTTCCCCATAAAATGAGAGTGGGGAAGAATCATAATTTATGTTTATATGCATGTCAGTGCGAAAGAGAAAGGTCCCCTGGCTCCGACAGGGCCTGAGTCTGACAGTGGCAGGTTCTGACTGCTGCGTGGGCCTGCAGTTTGTGGAAATTAAGGTGATTTTACAATGCTTGGGGTGCCTACCAAAGGAATCCTAGGAGGTAGCGTCAGCAAGAAGGGCTGCTCTCACGACAGCGACAATACACGGGGTGTACATAGAAATAAGCCCCGCCTTCCATGTATGAGACCTGTATAAAGACAACGAGAAGGCTTTGTGACAGACACGGATGAATGGGGGTTTTGTACAAGCACGAATGTGGAAACAAAATCTGGGAGGACTAAGTAAGGGATAAAATGCCAATTGTTCTCTTATTAGGGGTAATAATAATGCTACCTTACAGATTGTGGCAAAAGTTAAATGGGGTGGTGTAAATGAAAAGCAAGGTCAGTACTCACTCTATATGAACTATTAGGACTATTCGTTAATGTCAACAAAGTGAAACATAATTTTAAAGGGAAGCAGAGAGAATTAATTCTACCAGATATTTAAATATGATATAAAGCAATGAGAAAAGCAACAGGCTACTGACCAAAAGGTGGAAGTGAAAATAAATAGAGAACAGAAATTATCAGGGATTCATTCTGGTTGCAAGAACTTAATAAATAATAAAGGAGTCATCACAAAACGATGACGAGAAGAAGGATTCCTTATCTATTCTTGGGATAACATCAAGCTAATTGCAAAAAAAAATCATTTTGATTAACCCTTCATGCCAAAACCGAGAATAAATTCTGTATGTGTATTAAAGAGTTAAACATTTTTTCAATAAAACACAGAAAAACTATCAGAAAACAAAACAATGATTATAAGGTCTCTGGTGGATTAACTGACTTAAAGTTATCAAGTAATCAAAGTGTTAAAAACAAGACAATAGGTCCAAATTGGAATCTCCTAACGCTAAGTCCCGTGTTATCAAACCAAGAAAACTTAATTACAGTTTTGGGTCTCCTAGAAACGGAAATGCAGGCCAGCCAATGGGGAGTTACCTGATCAGGACTAGTTAGGTGATCTGCCTGATAGATCCTCGTTCCCATTCTCTTCTGGCTACCCAAGTCTTTCATTTTGCACAGCTCCTCAGAGCCCCTTTCTGTCTGCTAGATGGAACGCTGCCCAATTCATGAATCATTGAATAAAGCCGATAAGATCTTTACAGTGTTCTCAGTTGAAATGTGTTTCTTGACAAAAGAAAATACAAGAGCGAAGATCAATAGAACTGACTACCAAAGGGGTACTCATTTGCCAGGACAAAAACTGAAGGAACAGTACATCAGAGAAAACATCTTCATTAAAAATCCAAAGGATTAATATCTATATTATATGAATAACTCACAAAGATTTATTAAGAAAACATTAAATCTCTGACCTACAAATGAGACATGGCACATACGATCCAGACAAGGAGAGATATAATTAGCCAAATATTTAGGGAAAGTGTTCACATCCCCTTGCATCACCTAAAATAAACACCAAAACACGATATTAACATAAGAAGGAGGAATGAGAGTATATGTATTACCTTCACAACATGTAGAAAATCTGATAAAAGCCAATGTCGATGAGACGAATAAAACTTGTACATTGGTACCTTGTTCAGTGTTACTGCAAGTTGATACAGAACTCTGAAAATCAATTTGTCAATACATGTTAGAAGCCCTAAAAATCTTTCGACTCGTGAAGCGTGCGTGTGTCTGTATGTTCTGTATATTATGATGTTGTGACATCTTAAAAAAAAGCCTTCAGGCTAAGGAGAGATTGCCCCTCTCAGGCTAGCCAATTCTCAGAGATAACAAAGGACTCAGCTGGGAGCATGGCTTTGATATGCAAACTAATCCATCTTGTCCTCCATCTGGCCTGGGCACCCACAAAGTGATATTCCTCCGCCTTAATCTTTTAAGGGCCACCATTCAGCATTTTTATGCAGAAAAGGAGAACAAAATAAAAAAAGAGTTTCATATACAGTGGTAAAACATTGTGAGTGAATTTTTTTCCGTTTAATACTAGTAACTATTAAAAATAGTGTCCATGAGATTGAAAAATTAAAAGTTGCACCGCAACTATTGCACCGCTAATAAATGTAACTTCTAACATTGGAGATATACATATTTCAAGAATACAGTATGAAAACATCTGTACCCACTTGAATTGTTACTTTTTTATCCTTTAATTTGGTTAAAATATAAAATGGAAGAGATCCTTCCCTAGAATTCATATCTACTTTAATACGATTTTTAAATTGTGAATCTTGTTAAGAATAATGACTGGAGCGGTGAATGCCGATCTTCCCCCAAGGCCTACTGGAATACCCCTATGGCCCATGATGCCCTGGATGAATCAACTCCCAGCTCTGGGTTCCCACAATCCTTCACTTCCCCACCAGGTGCCAAAGAGGCAAACTCATCTTAGTCACATCTGAGCCCCCAAATCCTCTCTGGGATCCATTTCAATAAAGGGGTACTTCTCCTCATGACATTAATGTTAGAAACAATTATTTTAATAATTGTGCCAAAGCACAGGCAACAAAAACAAAAATACATAAGTGGGACTACATCGAACTAAAAGGCTTCTGCACAGCTAAAAAAACAATCAACAAAATGAAGAGCATGGCATGAAGTAGAAGAGAATATTTGCAAACCACATATCTGGTAAGGGGTTACTATCCAGCCCATGTATCTAATAAGGAGCACATACAACTCAATAGCAAAACAACAACAACAACACACCCCAACAATCCAGTGTTAAAAATGGGCCAAGGACTTGAGTAGACATTTTTCCAAAGAAGATATGCAAATCACGAAGAGATATTTAATATCACTAATCATCAGGGAAATGCAAATCAAAACTGCAAAGAGGTATCACTTCACGCCTGTGAGAACGGCAATCATCAAAAAGACAAGAAATTTAACAAGTTCTGGTGCGGGTGTGGAGAAAAAGAAACCCTTGTGCGTTGTTGGAGGGAATGCAAATTGGTGCAGCCGCTGTGGAAAACAGTATGGAGGCTCCTCAAAAAAATTAAAAGTAGAACTACGCTCTGGTCCAGCAATCCCACTTCTGGGTACAGATCTGCAGGAAATTCAATCACTATCTCCAAGAGATATCTGCACTCCTGTGCTCACTGCGTGCTCATTATTTACAAAAGCCAAGATACGGAGGCAACCTAGGTGCCCGTTGACAGATGAATAAATACAGAAGATGCGGCACATATATGTGATGGAATATTCTTCGGCCAGGAGAAAGAAGGAACTTTTATCATCTGCAGCAACATGGTTACAACTCGAGGCCATTATGCTAAGTGAAATAAGTCAGACCGAGAAGACAAATGCTTAATGATCTCACTTAGATGTAGAATCTAAAAAGAACCAAATCATAGAAACAGAGAACAGATTGGGGAGTGCCAAGGAAAAGGAAGAGCGTGGAGAAATGGGTGACGGTGGTCGAGAGGTAAACTTCTAGTTATAAAATGAATAAGTTCATGTACTGCATGATGACTATAGTTAAGAAACCGTATTGTATATTCGAAAGTTGCTAAGAGAGTAGATTTTTAAAGTTCTCACCGCATATGCAAAATCATAATTATTTGCGAAGTGAGGAATGTGTTAACCAACCTTATTGTGGGAATCCTTTTGCAATATATACATATTATATATACGATCACATATACATACAATTATATATACATACAATTACCACACTGTACCCCTTAAACTTACACAATGTCAATTGTAATGACAATATATTTATAATGTCAATTATATTTCAGTAAAGCCTGGGCAGGTGAGGTGAGGGGGAAGGATATATCTGAGGCTGAAACATGGTGAGAATCTGGGGTGGGTTCAAAACCTACTGGCAAGTTTATGATTTTCAATTTGAACAGGAGCTGAAAAAGCCAAGTATTCGGTAGTCATGGTATTTCCAGTTTATGTATGGGAAAGAAACTGTTTCGAAGTCTAAAACAGTAATGATAATAAAAAGCATTCAGGTTCCTGAAAGAGCCCACATAAATTTACATCAAAAAATCTCCTTTTTGCATAACCTCTTTAATGAGAAAGCTGATATGAGAAATATACCATTTTTAGCAACAGGCTTGTTTTCTCTGTGGCCACTGTGATTACACTATGATTATGTTCCCTTTCTTGCTTCGGTTGCTAGGAAGCTCAAAGTCAATTCTGCCGCCCACTTCTGCTGTACAGGACGTGATGGTCGGTAGCTGCCTCAGTGTTTTTACCTCACCTCTGGCTTTATCTGCTTTCCTTCCATTATTTTCCCTTTATTTCAGTTTTCTCAACTACTTATCTTTTATCCTGTTATAGATAATTTTATAAAATGACTCCAATCCATTCTTGAAAGGAGGAAGCACACAGATTAATCAAATATTGTATTATGCCTATTGTCAGAGTTCCTGAGCCTACTCTTTCTAAAGACGTACTGCTAGGACAGATGCCTGGGCTGTCCTGAGTGCCCCTGACATGCTCCCTGACCAGAAGCGCCCCATAAGGCGGAGAAAGCCAAATACCAAATGATTTCACTTATGCGTGGAATTTTAAAAAACAGAGCAAATGAATAAACAAACAGCAGAATCAGATCTTTAAACATAAGAACAAACTGATGTTGGGGGCAGGGAGGAGATGAGCAGAATGGGCGAAGGGGAGTGGGAGATACAGGCTTCCAGTCCTGGAATGAGTAAGTCATGGGGACGAAAGCTACAGCATGGGAATATAGTCGGTGATATTGTATTAGGGTTGGATGGTGACAGATGGTAGCCACACCTGTGGTGAACGCAGCGTAATGTACAGACTTGTTAAATCACCGTGTTATAACTAACTTAATGTTGAAACTAACATTGTGTGCGAACTATACTAAAAAAAAACCAGATAGATAGATAGATGATAGATAAGAAGAAATGCTCTAAGAAATCCCCCTCTAAGAAATTCAACTGCATGGTCAAAGCCATCTCTGATTTGAACCCTAAAAATCCACTCCTATAAAATGTATTCATTTATTCGGTCTTTTTTAAAAAGTGAAATTAACATTTTTAAAGAACAACTTAATTTTTTTAAAAAGAATAATTGTATGTGTCGGTTTTAGAGGCAGACTATCCGTTTTGAGAAATGCAGACACCTAGAGATCCATCACCCCAATCAAGATGTACCAATCTTCCATCACCGCAAAATTTTCCTTGTGCTACTTTCCAGTCAGTCCCTCATCGCACACCCCCACACCCTACCCCTGCCACCACTTCATTGCTCTCTATCATAAATTAGCTTTCCTTGTAAAGCTTCATACAAATAGAATCATAACAGTTTACCCTATTAGGTGCCTGCTATCTTTCGTTCACGAGAATGTTTTTCAGATTCATTCATACTGCAAGTACAAGCAGTTTGATTATTTTCATCGATGAATAGTAATCCATGGTATGGATCTCCAACATTTTGTTTATTCATTCATCTGTTGATGGGTATTTGGGCTGTTTCTAGTTTGGGGCTTTTAAGCATGAAAGTGTTATGAACACTTATATAAACATTTTTTTGTGGACATATATTTCTCTTGGGTAAAGACCCAGGGTCATATGGTAAGTATATGTTTAACTTCATAGGAAACTGCCCAACTGCTCTTCAAAGCAATTCTGCCATTTTACACTCCCTCCGCCAATGTACAAGTTCCCGTAGTTTCAAATCCTTGTTAACACTTGATATTGTCGGTCTTTTAAAATGTTAGCCATTTTAGAGACTGTGTCATGGTGTTTCATTGTGGATTAAAAAAAATTTTTTTAATGTTTATTTATTTTTGAGAGAGAGAGAGACAGACAGAGCGCTAGCAGAGGAGGGGCAGAGAGAGAGGGAGACACAGAATCCAAAGTAGGCTCCAGGCTCTGAGCTGTTGGCAAAGAGCCAGACATGGGGCTCGAACTCATGAACTGTGAGATCATGTCCTGAGCCAAAGTCAGATGCTCAATTGACTGAGCCACGCCGGTGCCCCTCATTGTGGATTTAATTTGGATTTCTCTGATGACTGTGCATTTTTCATGTGCTTATTGGCCTTTTGTATACCTTCTTTTGTGATGTGCTTGTTCAAATCTTTTGCCCATTTTTTTTTCCTGAATTGTTTGTCTTCCTACTATTGAGTTCTTTATATCCTCTGAATACAAGCTGTTTATGATGATAGATGGATATAAATATCCCTCAAATATTCACAAATGTATTTATTTATATTTAGTAATAGATATATTTTATGAATATAAATATATATTCATAATACATATAAATGAATACAAATATAACTATTTAATATATATTTTATGTGTGCTATGTAATGTATACAAGAAATATATTTATATATGTAATTTATTTATGATATAAACACATACATTTGTGAATGTTTTATCCCAGTTTGGCTTTCCTTTTCATTTTCTTAATGAAGAGCAGAGCGTTTAGTTTTGAATAGATCCAATACCTCAATTTTTTTCATGGTGTGTGATTTATGCATCTTAAGAACTCCTTGCTTACCGCAGAATCACAAAGATTTTCTCCTATGTTTCCTTCAAGAAGTTCTGCAATTTTAGCTTTTATATTTAGGTCCGTGATCCCTTTTCAATTAATTTTTGCATATTATTTAATGTAATATTCTAGGTTTGTTTTTTTTCCAAATGGAACCAGCATCATCTGTTGAAAAGACTATCCCTTTGGGGCACCTGGCTGGCTCATTCGGTAGAGTGGGCAGCTGTTGATCTCAAGTTTGTAAGGTCAAGCCTCACACTGGGTATAGAGATAACTTAAAAATAAAATCTTTAGGGGCACCTGGGTGGCTCCGTCAGTTAAGCATCCAACTTCGGCTCAGGTCATGATCTCAAGGTTCTCGGTTCAAGCCTCACTTTGGGCTCTGTGCTGACAGCTCGGAGCCTGGACTCAGCTTCGGATTCTGTGTCTCCCTCTCTCTCTGCCCCTTACCAACCCCCCCCAAAAAAATTTTTTTTTAATTTAAAATAAAATAAAATAATAAAACAAAACAAAACAAAACAAAACAAAACAAAATAAAATAAAATAAAATAAAATATTTAGGGGCACCTGAGTGGCTCAGTCGGTTAAGTGTCTGACTCTTGATTTTAGCTCAGTTCATGATCTCATAGTTTATGATTTTGAACCCCGTACCGGGCTCTGTGCTGACAGTGCAGAGCCTGCTTGGAATTCTCTCTCTCCTCTCTATCTCTCCACCGTTTGTATTCTCGCTCTCAAAATAAATAAATAAACACTAAAAAAATACAATCTTTAAAACAAAGAAAAGACTATCTTTTCTCCACTGAATTATGTTAGCACCTGAAAATATATTATTGAAAACCCAATGACCATATATACGTGGATCTATTTCTGGGTATTTATTCTGTTTCACTGATGGGTACAGCTACCGTTATGTCAACACCACACTGCCTTGCAAACTATAGTGGCACAGTAAGTTTTGCAGTCAGGTAACATAAAATTGCCACATTTGTTCTTTCTCATCTAGTTTTGGCTACTTACAGTCCCTTTGTATTTTCATACAAATTTTGAATTAACTTGTGAATTTCTATTTTTAAAAATACCTGCTAGAGTTTTGATTGAACTGCAATGACTCTATTAATAAAGAAGGGAGAACTGACATCTTAATGATATCGAAGCTTCTAATCATGAACACAAGTAATGACGGGCTGTCTAATTTCTAAAGTGTTGAGTCCAAAGTCTTCTGTTGCCATGCTTTCCATACCATGCTTCATTTCTCATTGTATATTTGAAATTATATTGTTATATATATTTTTAGAAAGCATTAAAATGTAATAAAGCAAGTAATTTGCTTTATATTTTAAAAAATGGTATAGTTCTCCTTTATGTAGGTGTTCTTTAACTTTTCTGAGCAACATTCTATAGTTTTCTGCTGAGAGGATTTGGATGCCTTGGTTAGATCTATACTGAAGTACTTGATCTTTTTTGATACTCTTGTAAAGAAATAAATGGTATTATTTTTTTTAACGTTTTTATTTATTCTTGAGAGACATAGAGACAGAGTATGGGCAGGGGAAGGGCAGAGAGAGAGGGAGATACAGAATCTGAAGCAGGTTCCAGGCTCTGAGCCATCAGCACAGAGCCCGACGTGGGGCTCGAACCCACAGACCGTGAGATCATGACCTGAGCCGAAGTTGGCCGCTTAACCAACTGAGTCACCCAGGCCCCCCAAGATGGTATTATTTTTTTTAATTTTTATTTTTCAACTGCTTGTTGCTAGTATACAAAATCCAATTAATTTTTGCTTAATTAAGCAACCGCATTGGACTCAGTTTTTATTTCTAATAGATTTTTGTTGATTCTCTAGGATAGCCTACACACATGACCATGCCATCTGCAAACAAAAGCAGTTTTACTTCTGGACTTTTTAATTTGTTTCTTCTTCTTGCCTTATTGTACTGGACAACATCTCCAGTAAAATATTTGAATCAGAGTTTGAATCAGAATTCGAGAGTGAATACCTTGCCTTCTTGACACACGGGGGAAAGTGCTGTCTTTCACCGTGAAGTAAGTTGTGAATAGTAGGATTTCTGTGAATGCTCTTTTCATATATGGATAGATATGCAAAAGTTATACAAGAAATATGTGTATATATATATATTGTAGCTATTCATTTACAGCTAGTCATTGATAGCTCTGTACTTATTTCTGAGGACACATGGGGCCATGAAACCAACACTTTGGCCAAGATGTGAATGAGATACATTAGTTAGTAATTTATAATGTGCTATTCAAAGTCCAAAACTCTCCTAGAGGTCCCTGTATCAACTTGTCTAAAGTGTTTATTGAGAATGTGTTTACTGTATGCACAGCCTGGTTTTGGGTACTTGAGAGCAGAGAAAGGAAACTGGCTTGGAGTTTTTATGGTGATTGGGTGAAGGGACCAGAGTGAAGGTTCCTGTGCAGGGGGAGAGGGACTTGCATTGTTTGAACCTCTCTCCTGCAACAAAACAGGGAGTATCTGGGTTTTCTATGAGTTTGCCCAGACAGGGAACAGACTGGAAAGAGAAAGGAATGAGGCTTAAAAGCTGTCACCAAACATCAAATAATGGAGTCAGACACATCTGAGGAATTTGTCCATATTACCTACATTGCCAGATTTAGTGACATAGAATTATTCATAATATTCTTATAGTATCCTTTTAATGACTCTAGAATCTGCAGTAATATATTTCCTTTTCATTTGTCATATTGGCAGTTCATGTCTCTTTTTTGCTTGATTGGTCTAGTATAGGTATATCAGTTTTATTTAGTCTTTGAAAGAACCAGCTTTGGGTTTCATGAATTTTATTTATTGCTTGTCCATTTTCTATTTCATCAGTTTTCTCTTTATTGCTTCCATTCTTCTCTTGTTTTTCTAGCTTCTTTTTTCTTTCTGAGAGAGAGAGAGAATGCATGCATGCATACGTGAGCGTGCACACACACACACACACACACACACATACATACACGCGCACTTGAGTGGGGGAGGGACAGAGAGAGAGGGAGAGTGAATCCCAAGCAGGCTCCACGCCCAGCACAGAGCCCGGTGAGGGGCTCAATCTTATCATTGTGAGATCATAACCTGAGCTGAAATCAAGAGTCGAATGCTCAATGAACTGAGCCCCTCAGATGCCCATGTTTTTCTAGATTCTTAACATGAAAGTTTAGATTGTTCATTTTAGACCTTTCTTTTTCTCCTCAGTTTTATTGAGGTATAATTAACATATAAAAATTGTATATATTCAAGGTACACGACATGAGGTTTTGATATATGTATTCGTAGTATCACCTTTCTTCTTTCTCAAATAGGCATTGAAAGCTAAAAGATTTCTTGTTAGCATAGTTTTAGCTGCACCCCACACACTGGGATATGATGTATTTCGATGATTGTTCGGTTAAAAAAATTTATTTTCTTTTAATTTTAAAAATATTTTCTAATTTCCCTTCTGGTTTGTTCTCTGACCTGTGGGTTGTTTAGAAAAGTGCCACTTCATTCCAAATACTTGGAATTTTCGAGATTTCTTTTTGTCAGTGGTTTCTAATTTAATTCTACTGTGGTCAAAGAATGTACTCTGTATGAATTAAGCCTTTTTAATATATTAAGACATGATTTATGGCCACTACGTGGCCTGCCTTGGTGAAAGATCTCTGTATACTTGAAAGGGGTGAGCAGTCCGCTTTGGCTGGATGGGATGCTTTACCAATGGTGGCAGCCTTAGAGCCGTCGGGGAGGGCATTTCAGGCAAGGTCATGGTTAAAATTATAAATGACAACAAGGAAGCAACCAGGTAGAGATCAGGGCAAGGGCAGGCCAGATAGAGGGAGTGGCTGGTGCAAAGATCCTGAGATACCAGATGGGCCCCTTAGCAACTGCCATCACTAGACGGATAGACTCTCACAACTCATGCTCACTCGGGTGTTGGAGAGCGCTGTTACACGCAGACTGGTTCTTTATATCCACAGTCCTCCTTTCCTTCCTGCCCAGAGGCCGGTGGAATTGAGGGGATGGGCATCCGATTACCCAAGCAGAAGACCCGCCTCTAGTCTTTACCCCGGTCGTGATTCCCAGGCAACGGCCTTATTCCCAAGACTCACTAAAACAACAGCAGCTCTAAAATAATGATAGCAGCTGTAATACACTATATGATACCCAACATATACGACTAGCAGATTTCACTTAATCCTCACAACTTCCTTTTGGAGTAGGTATCATTATTCTTTAGGCACGTAAGGAAAGTGAAGTTCAGTGGGGCTGGGGAGCCCGTACAAGTTCATGCAGCTGGGAAGCAGCAGAGTTGGGTTGTAAGCCCAGATGGCTCTCACTCTAAAGCCCATATTTATTTTGCCTTTATATTTTTTAATTTTTTAATGTTTATTTATTTTTGAGAGAGAGAGAGCAGAGGAGGGGTAGAGAGAGAGGGAGACACAGAATCCAAAGCCGGCTCCAGGCTCTGAGCTGTCAACAGAGAGCCCAACGCGGGGCTCGAACTCACAAGCCTTCGAGCTATGAGATCATCGAAGTCGGTCACCCAACCCACCGAGGCACCCAGGTGCCCCTAAAGCCCATACTTTTAACCATCAGACCACACTGCCTCTACTCACCCATCTTGTCTATGCCAGTTATGATCCCTGAATCCCCCAGGGTTTTCAGCACGCCGAGCATGGAGCCCTGCCTTGCTCCCGCTAACTCTCCTGGCCTGGACACGCACCTATGACTAGTACGTGCTCGATCCTGATATCCCCAGGCCCACTGCACCCCTCGTTGTGTGACCCTGGCTATGAACACTTTCCTATACCAGTGGGATTCAGTTTTTGGCTCCTGGTCTCGGCCTCCCGCAGGCCTTCCTGACTGGGAAACAGGTCCAGGTCCGGGTCTCTGTCCATGCCTCTGTGGCCCCCTGGACCGCGGATCTGCCAGAATTCCCACTGCCCTCCAGCTCTACCTTCTCCCGGGGGGTGGGGGGGTCTGTGGAGCTTATAATCCTGATGTTCACAGGGACTCCACTTGCCTTCGGAAGTAGATACCCAATTAATTTTGTCAGAAATCCCATCAGTAAAATATTTTTGCACCTGTACCCCCTATATATACATTTAGGGGCACCTGGGTTTCCCAGTAGGTTAAGCGTCTGACTCTTGATTTTGGCTCAGGTCATGATCTCACGGTTTGTGGGATTGAGTCCCACATTGAATGGCTTTGCGCTGACAGTGCAGAGCCTGCTTGGGATTCTCTCTCTCTTCCTCTGCCCCTTCCCTGCTCGCACACGCACTCTCTCACTCAAACTAAATAAATAAACTTAAAAAAAAGTTATTTAGGGGCACCTGGGTGGCTCAGTCGATTAAGGATCCGACTTCAGCTCAGGTCATGATCTCACAGCTTGTGGGTTCAAGTTCCATGTTGGGCTCTGAGCTTATAGTTCAGGGCCTAGAGCCTGATTCGGATTCTGTGCCTCCCTCTCTCTCTGCCCCTCCCTCACTCATGCTCTGTCTCTCTCTCTCAAAAATGAACATAAAGAAACTTATTTATCTATATATAAATTATAGACATACCCTATTGTACCAATATAGTGTTAAAGAGTGAGATAAAATATGTTTCCTCATGTTTTTAATATATTATATATTATACATAGTATTTATGTACACATACTAATATTTTATATACATTTTGCAATATATGCACTAATATTTTCCACCTTAAGAATTCCACCTAATGCAACCACTCTGGAGAACCGTGTGGAGGTTCATCAAAAAAATGAAAATAGAACTACCCTATGACCCAGCAATAGCACTGTTAGGAATCTACCCAAGAGACACAGGAATGCTGATGCATAGGGGCACGTGTACCCTGATGTTCACAGCAGCACTTTCAACAATAGCCAAATCATGGAAAGAGACCAAGTGTCCGTCAACTGATGAAAGGATAAAGAAGATGTGGTGTATATATATATACAATGGAATACTACGCAGCAATGAGAAAGAACGAAATCTGGCCATGTGTGGCAACTTGGATGGAACTGGAGGGGATTATGCCGAGTGAAATAAGTCAGGCAGAGAAAGGCAGATGCTGTATGTTCCCCTGCATAGGTAGACTTTGGAAGACCTAACAGAAAACCAGGGGGGAGAGGAAGAGGGGAAGGAAGAAAAAGAAAAAAGCCACAGAGAGGAAGGAAGACATAACATAAGAGACTCTCAAAGACTAAGAACAAACTGAGGGGAGAGGGGGGTGTGGGAGAGAGGAGAGTGGGTGATGGGCACAGAGGAGGACACTTGTTGGGATGAGCACTGGGTGTTGTATGGAAACCAATTTGACAATAAATTATTAGAGTTAAAATAAAAAATAAATAAAAAATAAAATAAAAAAATAAAAGTAGATATCTAGTTGTTCCAAAAAAAAAAAAAAAGAAAAAGAATTCCACCTAAGAAATATGTGTGTGGCATATGTACGAAAGAGGGTGTGTTTCATTTCATGTCATTAACACTTTATATTTTCGTGCTTCATGAAGTACGTAGTCTACTGGTATAGCGACACATGTCTAATAAATATATACACATAATAGTTTCCATTCCAAGGACTTTCGTGTGGGTCACATGAAGTGTGCCACCCTCCTCTGGAGACCCCTGAAGCACAAGGTCCAGGCCAAGCCCTTCGGGGCTGTCCTGTCTCTCTATGGACTGACTTGCCACCTTCTGCAACCCAGCCAGACCTCTCCTTCTGTCAGGCAGCTCGCCCCATTGTCCCCTTCCACACTTCAGAGTCGGCACAACCTGGGATTAACTCCAGACTGCAGCTTACCAGCTGTGCGGGCACGAACACTGTGTGTAACTTCACGGGGCCTCATTTCTCATCGGTAAAGTTGGAGAACAGCCCCAGCTCTTGAGGGCAGTGGTGAGGACAGAGAGAGGAAACACTTCGAAGGGGGTCTGGCCAGAGAGGGTGGTCAGTGACCGATGACCCTCTCAGTCACCATCATTTTGCCAGGGGGATCACTCCTGCCTCCAGCCCGACTTATGCTGATCCATCCTGAGGGCCTCTTACCTTCTAGTTCAAGGGCTACCTTTCCCGATCACTCCAGCCCACCTGAACGCTCCCCTCATATATATTCTCTCTCCTCGGGACCCCCTGACCTTCTGTGCTTAGGCCTAGGCACCCCCAGATGGCCACTTAACTGTTTCTATCTCACCTCCCCGACCGCTTACACACTCTCGAAGGGCAGGGGCCACATACGTCCTGCTTCTTTGGGACCCACTGCAGGCGGCGCTCAGGCAGAGCAGTTGAAGTGGGCACGTGCCCTTAACTGAAGTGGGCATGGCTCTGAAGTCTTCCTGAACCCCCACCTCCTGGCATTTTACCACCCTTTGTCCGTTGGCTGAAATCACAGGTTGCATCTGTTGGCCTGTGAAATCCCACAGGCTCCTGCAGAAGAGGCCACTCCAACCAGACACTCCAGCAGCTTCTGCCCGAGCTGGGATCAGCATCTAATCATGTTTCCATCACAACACAGTGAGAAACGTGTGACTGGCCCTTAGCAACGGTCTCTCAAGACAGCTACCCCTATAGAGAGCTCATTAAGTTAGCCGAACACACGTGAGGCAGAATCTAAAAACAGAGCCGTGCTGTCTGAAGTCTCATGCAGCACGTGGCAGATGCTGGAACGGGCAAGGACGGGGCCTCGCTCTCAGTCAGGGCAGGAGAAGAAAGAGGATCTGCTGGGCAGGCAGCCCCTGAGTGGGTCTCGATCCCCAGGCAAGACAGCTCTGGACCCCCTCCAGGGACTGAAGACCCTTGGGGCAGGCCAGACTAGCCACCCCCACCCCCACATACAGATGGCTGCTCCCAGGTACGGGGAGCTCTCCTCCACCCTCTAAGCCCCCGTGTCATTTGGAACCCAGGACATGGCACCTCCAGAAACTGGTCGTGAAGAGTATGTGAAATAGTGAGAATTTAAACTTTTTAAATTCGTTTCCATTCGGCAAACCTCAGGCACCCCATGTTGCAAATGTGTGCCCTAGGTGACACTCTCTTCACCAAAGCTAAGAGGTTTACGTGGACCGATGGGACATGTAACAAGTATCCCACAACTCGGGATAACGCACAGTGTACACACTCATGAGGGAGCAGGTGGAGTATTCTGGGATCAGGGAGGAGAAAGAAGGAATAACTCCATATAGAAAATAGGCTATCGTGGAGGGCTGCATGGAAGAGGCAGTGCTTGTCCTGAGCCTTGGCTCCTGACTCCCAACACCTGTAAGTTGTCTTCCTCAGTACTCAGTTGAATTCAGCAAGTACTAGTTAAATGGTTAAATAAGGTGTTCAGGAATTCGGTCGTTGCTTGTGCCTGGTTGCCAACGGTAACCTTGAAGTCCTGCAGCTTCTTTTGTTTTTGTGGAACCAGCTGGAAGAGTCTTAGGGGACTCAGGCCTCCAAGAGTCGACACCAAGGACCCTGCAGCTTTGTACTCTTTGCAGGGTGTCCCCCTTTCTTATAGAGACCATGGGGGTAACATGGGCTTCTTGGCTTACTCAGATGTAAAACTATGATAGTAAACTAGGGCAGCACACGTTGGTGATTTATTGCTTTTAAAATGGTTTTGAAATGCAAACCGGTCTCAGCCACTTTCACTGAAGGCTTGCCTGCAAGCAAAGTCTGCACAAGGGGTTAATGCCCATCCCTTTGCCTGAAGTGCACAAAAGGCGACTCTTTTGCAGTAAAGAGGGCAGCAAATCCGGAAAGACAGGGGGAGGGACAGCTTGTATATTTCAAAAGAACTCAGAAGAGCAGGTGAAGGAGCCAGCATCTTTAACCTGAAGTCTAAACAGACCACAGGGACAATAGGAAACGAGTCTGAAAAATAAAGTACTCATGCCTGCAAACACACGTGTGCATGCTGGCATGCTTGCACACACCCAGACAGAAAGGGATCTTTCCAGAGTGTACAGGGTTTAAAACCCCGCAGACATCCACGACAGCAGACAGGCTGGGTTAGTAATCTGGACTCATCGCAGCTAATGAAGGTGTAAGGGAAGAGGGGGATCCCCTGTGGGGTGTTAGCCGTGAAAATTTAGCTGTCGCCTTCAAAGTCACCGGAAGGCTCCATCCCTAAAAGGCAAAGCAAGGGGGCAGCTCACACGTGCTTCAGAGAGAGCCACACTAAAAGCTGGAACACATGGAGGCTTACCTTTCAGACCTATGGACCAGGTAGAAGTTGGGGACCAAAGGGTTGGAAAGACTCGGAGATGGTGGCAGAGCTTTCCGGTAAGGAAGCGCTTTGTACGCTGTGAAGCACTACACAAAGTCAGGTTTTCGTTTTTAAGGAAATCAGCTTCATTAGGAACACGTACCCGTGGTTCCCAGCCTCTTACCAGCTAGTGCTGTTTGCTTCGCTCCCACCATCGTGGCTGCAAATTAACCAGTTGATTTACTTATTCCTTTACTCAACTCATTTGATACACACTTAACTGAGCATCTAACATGTGCTAGGTTCACCTAAATAAGTAAGAAGACATGGCTGCTGCCCTCAAGAAACCCGCAGCCCAGCAGCACCTGGGTGGTGCAGTCGGTCAAGCGTCCGACTCTTGGATTTCAGCTCAGGTCATGATCTTGGGGTTTGTGGGTTCGAGCCCCGCATCTGGATCCATGCTGACAGTGCAGAGCCTGCTTGGATTTTCTCTCTCTCCCTCTCTCTCTGCCCCTCCCCAACTCACTCTCTCTGTCTCTCTTGAAATAAATAAACTTAAAAAAAATTTTTTTTTAAAAATCCGCAGCCAGGAAAAAATGCTCTAAAGGTACTTGTTTCACCAAATGCACGGAAGAAGTCCAGAAGGAGGCGAGAATGGCTTCCTCTGGAGAGGGGAGAAGGATGGCAGCACTGGTGAGCTCTTTACCAGTGAGACACTTGACTACAGCAGACCCAACTGCACCTCTGAGTTCTAGAAAACGGCTGCACTCCGAGTGGCCTTTCCACATGCAACGAAATGAAAACGGTTGTTTTGACTTTGGAATAAGCCGCTCGTTCGATTAGAAATTTATGAAACGGACGTGAGCACTTCTGGCAGGCGTTCCCAGAGGCTCCTGGGTGAACCTGCAGGTAGCACAGGCACCAGACAACGTTTAATTATTTCCAATTTCACACAGTCCACTCGGAGGCCAAGCCGAGTTCTGCTTCACGTGAATGGAGCTCCTTGGGTTCGTTTTAGTTCCATTTTCAACTTCCTGTCGACCCAAATCCCTCTCTGGCCCCAGAAGTGCAGGCTCGGTGCTCCAGTGACATAAATTCTAGGCCAGAATGGCCATGTGTGCTGTCCTCTGGGCCCTTAGGCCCGCGGTCTTGGCTCTATCGGGTGACCACAACACCTGTCAGCCCTCTCAGGTGGACGGGCCCAGGGGGACTGAGAAAGGCCCTCGAAGGGGAAGGCCGGGCCCCCCAGGCAGGCATCCTGACTGGCAGTGCTCACTCCCCATTAGAGGATCCTGGGAAGAAGGTTCTGTCCTCTGAGGAGTTTCAAACAAGCAGAAGCATCTCCAATCTAAGTATTTTGAGGGTGTGAGAATAAGAATTAGTGTGCTGGGGCTGCCATCGCAAAATACCACAGATCGGGTGGTTTAAACGACACTTCAACAGGCCGGAAGTCAAAGCTCAAGGTGCCCACAGAACTACTACTTTCTCCTGGGGCCTGGGTGGCTCAGTCAGTTAAATATTGGACTCTTGATTTTGACTCAGGTCTTGATCTCACGGTTTGTGGGATCCAGTCCTGCTTGGGAGTCTCTCTCTGCTCCTCCTCTGCTCTCTCTCAAAATAGACATAAATAAACTTTAAAAAAACAACTCACAAAGCTTATTAAAAAAAAATTTCTTTCTCCCGAGGCCTCTCTCCTTGATTTGCAGATGGCGCCCTCTTGCTGTTTCTTCGGAGTGGTCACACCTCTGTACACATGCCCCTGGTGTCCCCTTGTGTGTCCTAACCCTCTCTCCTTATAAGGACACCAGTCAGATTGAATGGGGGGGGGCATAATCTCCAGGGGTGCCTGGTGGTGGCTCAGTGAGTTCAGCGTGTAACTCTTGATTTCGGCTCAGGTCATGATCTCACGGTTCATGAGTTTGAGCCCTGTCAGGCTCTGGACTGTTACTGTGGCATCTTGTTGGGGTTCTCTCTCTCTCTCCCTCTCTCTCTGCCCCTCCCCCACTTGCGCGCACACACATTCTCTCTCAAAATAAATAAAAAACTTTTAAAAAATCTTTAGAAAAATTTTAAAAACCAAACACAGTCTCCAAATATCGTTGCATTCCGAGGGTGTAGAGGTCAGGACTTTAATGTATGAATTTTGAAGACACATTTCAGCCAATAAGAATCGTCTCGAGATGGACCATTTTATGAGTGTTTCCCAACCCCTTTCCCCGGGTTCGTGTGGCGCCACGGTGAGAATGACTGGATTCTCGTTCCTTCTCTTTAGCTTCTTTGTCACCATAGACTACTCTCCAGGAGACAGCAGACTCTACAGACCCAAAGGCCCAAGGGAAGACAGTCATTCCATTGAAGGAGAAGATGGGAATAGGAAATGGGAAAAAGAAAGGGGAAGGACAGATAAGCAGTGAGAGAAAGACAAAGGGTGAAAGCAGTGAGGAGCACAGAAGGGAGAGGCCTCCGTGTCTTTGTTTCCAAAATCAGGAGAGTCTAACCCCACCCAGTGTGGACGGCCAGACCCAGGCTTTGGAGCCGGGCCAAGGCTGTGTCACTCATGAGCTGTATGGTAGTGAGTCAGCGGCTTACATTCGTGGTGCCTCTGTTCACTAATTTGCTCACTAGTTCATTCATTCATTCGTTCCACAGAATAAGTATCATCTTTCAGACATGGTCCTAGGTATGGTAAAATGGGAATAATAATAACCATTTTCAGAGTGGTTGGGGAGATTTCAGATAAACATTAAATATAATGTCTAGATGCCATATGTTCCCATGCATAGGTAGGCTTTGGAAGACCTAGCAGAGAACCAGGAGTGAGAAGAAGAGGGGAAGGGGGGAAAAAAAAGCCACAGAGAGGAAGGAAGACATGACATGAGAGACTCTCAAAGAATAAGAAAGAACTGAGGAGAGAGATGGGTGTGGGAGGGGGGAGAGTGGGTGATGGGCACAGAGGAGGGCACTCGTTGGATTGAGCACTGGGTGTTGTATAGAAACCAATTTGACAATAAATTATTAAATAATAATAATAATAGATAAACAGGAAAGAACTAAAAAAAAAAAGAAATATAGTGTCTAGCATATCATATAGTCATGGTTCAAGACCATAGTAATGGTCTCTCATCATGCGACTATAAGCCCATGTGGATAGGGGGTTGGTCTGTGTTTGTTCACTGGTCTGTGTTTGTTTACTTCTGAATCCCAACACCTGGAAAGAGGCTAGTACTCAGTGGATATTTGGGGAAGGAAGGAAGATGGAAGAGGGGAAGGGAAGAGGCAAGCAAGGCACGTCGGCCATTACCGTTATTGCTACCACTTAGGAGGACGCTCAGATCCTGGAGCGTCCTGAGAACATAGTCACATTAGCACCAGATCCTGGAGCCACATCCCTTCCCTTCTTCTCAGCAAGGCTCCTGGGAACAGAAGACTATAGTTCCATGAGAGACTCCAGGGCAGCTCGAGGCCAACCCATGAAGCAACGGAAATTTCTCTTTGACGCTCTTCCCACTTCACCCCTGCTTTAGGTTGCCCCTCATTCTTGACGCCAGGACCTTCTTGTTACTCACAGACTACTCGGACCCCTCACCCTGAAGGAAAGTTGGAGAGGGAGAGGCCGGGCCTCTGAACTCTCCTGCACTGTCCCCTCAACACTTCACAAGGCCGGTCTCCTTCCTGATAATCCTCGATATCACGTCTGTGGGATCGGCTGACGAACGATTCTCACTGTGGTGGGAATAAACATGGCGGGATGCTGCTACCCCTCCCAAGGGCACTTGCCCTACGGCAGGGCCCGTGCTTTACCAAAGACAATCATTGTAGCAAACTAGTGCTGGAAGAGACCTTCCAGACCCACCAGCCTGACCCCTTCACCTCCAATGACTAATTTGCAGGCCCATAAAAACATAACAACTAATACTGAGCCCTAAACAGAATGTCTCACGTGACTTTTGACAATCCGGACTCCAATTTTGCTATAAGCCGGGCTATTGGTGCTGACCTACATTTCTGGCTTGGCAGAGACAAGAGAAGAAATTCTCTCTTCTGCCTCATGGCTTTCTCGATACCCTCAAACCGTGCCATGTATTGTCTATTATCACCTTTAATTTGACAAGAAGTCATTTCCTGACACGTGGAGTTCTCCCAAGACACCACTCACACTGAGCTCTCAAACTGGAACACCAAAACACCAGCCCACACAAGACATTAGACCTCAGCCCCCCCTCCTTCCGCACACTCTTGCTTTGGACCATCAGAGAAACAGAGTTCGCCTCCCTTCTTCTTGGGGCAGGAATCACCAGAACGGGGACACAACTGCTTCCAACACAGTTTTTTAGAACTAGAAGATGGAGGGCCTGCATTTCCTGCATTTTGGCAAAGGAGCTGGGGAGTTCCAAGCAGGACCGGCCTGCTCTGTCCTGGGCCCGAGGTTAAACCGAAAGCAGTCCCGGCGCAGAGGAAGCCACATGGAGGCCTGTCCCTGTCCCGCGTGAGTGCGACACAGTGGCTGACCATAGAGCTGGGACAGGAAGAGGCTCTGCTTCGTATCCACAAACTGGGCAGGTGCAGAGGTGGATTTATGCTGAGGGTGGTGAGCCTTCAGTGCCAAGATGCTCTGCTTCAAGGCTTCCGAAGGGTCCTAGCAATGCCCTCACACATCATATGTTTTCGTAAACATTGTAGGTTTAACAATAGTCATATTTAACTATTTAGATATTTAACATAGTCAATGAAGATGCTTTCCCTTCTAACATCCTCTCGGTCACACTCATGTAGAGCAGTGCTTCCATCCACTCTGGGCATCAGCGGATGAGGAATTGAGAAGGAGGTCCATTTCATTCGGGTTCCTTCCATGTGTTGTCAGACTATTGCTGGCCCCCCTGAGGAATGACCTCCAGGAAATCTGCTGCCGCCCCCTGGGTATCCTCGTTTCTCCTCCTGACACAAAGGAGCAAGGCCAGGGGCTGTGTAGCGGTGTGAGCGTATTCTGGAAGCGTGGGGCAGTGAAGGAGAACCAAGATCTGGAAGGTATGAAGCCAGAAGCAAGTCTGGGAAGCTGATCCAGTTCTTACGGCTCACGGATAAAAGAAACTTGATAGCAGTTTCAAACATTGACCACAAGTCTGAACGCAATGCCAATGAAGATTTGTGCAGTTGGAAGAAACTTTACCGAAATGTAATCATGAAAAGTTTTGATCGGTCAGATTTGATGAAAAATGAAGTATCTTTCTCTTTTCTCCATAAAAACTATTACAAAATCGTTGTCATATGCATAAGGGATTAAAAAGCGTGCAAGCAACAAAAAAAAAGCAATAGCGTTATAAGGGTATTTCAAAGAATTAGGGTAAAGAGTACATTGCTTGAATTTGCTAATGCTCATGATATTTTTTTATTCGTGATTTCTTTTCTCATTTTAAATAAATACCCACTTTTTATACCTAATTTTGTAATGCGTATTTTTGTTTTAATTTAAGAGGACCTCCAAAATCACGTAAGCTTCAGGCCCCGCAAACCCTGGATGGAACCCTGGCGGGAAGTCACTAGAGAAAGAGTTTAAGCCCATCGGAGAGAAGTCAGCCATGTAACAACAGCAATGATGTTCTCCCTGCTGCAACGCCAAACAGCCGATCCATATAAGAGAGGCAACTGAGCGTGGAGTAGCTTTGGGTTCATACGTAACAGAGAGTTGTGTGGTTAAAGGAAACATCTTCTCTTGCAGATGGAAAATGCATAGTGTTTTGTGCATGAGCACAAGAGGAGTTGATAACGATGTGAGCTGTGGGCTGGTAGTTGGCACCTCAGAAAGAAAGCAAGATCCAAGGGTACGGGAACTTCGCCCCTGGTTCCAGCAGGGAGAGGCTGGGTGGCCGCCGCCGGATCAGGGAGGATGCGTAGCGGTGCCCGGGCGTCCCCTGACCTCGGGCAGAGGAGAGGAAGACTCAAACATCTCTAGCGTGAACCTTATGAGCCTTATGAGCGGTGTGAACGCTTTCGATCTCCTGAGTCTACTTTGACAGCCCGGGGTGTCTTACCTCAGCTTTCATTTTCCTCCTTTCTTTTCAAGTTATTTTACGTTTGGGGAAATGAAATATCCGTAAAAGGTCAAATCAGCAGCAACACGCTTCTGCAGGTTGGGAGGGGGCCGGAGCCCCTGCAGGTGCTACTGGGGACGGGGATGTTAACAGGGCCCTGAGGAAGGCTCAGTGGGACAAACGGCATGCCCCCTCCTCGGCTTATTTTTAAAATATTCACTAGTTTTTTCCGTAACCACTTTATGAGTTATTATAAAAGAAAATGACATAAATACTTACGTTTTTTTTTTTTTTTAATCCACTGCCTGCTCTGTAGCAGAGCCAGAAAGCCCAGTTCTGGGGGGTAATGAAGGAGTAAGCAGGGGCGCCACAAGCTTACCTTCCCCCAGATCACCCAGAACTTCTGAGTTAGGGTTTCCAAGAAGACATGGGACCCCGAAACTGCATTTTTAACCAGGTGTGCAGGCACCTCTCAGAGCTCAGAAGCTCTGAGCTGAGAGCAAGGGCCCTGGACCAGGCCATCCCTTGGTGAGGGACAGTCCCAGGGTTTCAGGACCCTCCCTCAGTCCTGGGTCCCCCAGTGGCACCCCCATCTCAGGAGGCCGTTCCGGCTTGTTTAGTGTATCTCAGTAACAAGGAGCTTATTGGAAGGCCTGTGGATAAGTAGGGAGGCAAAGATCCACAGTGGCCGCGCACAGAACCCACGAGGGGCCTGGAAGGACAGCCATGAGTAGCTGTAGACACCAAACAACACAACAGCCGCTCTACTACCCAGGCCCCTCTGACTTCAGCTCTGGTGGCTTCCTACTCCAGCTCACTCCGGGCCAGACGACTTACAACCTAGAGACTCTGGAGCCACACTTGGATGCATTTAGTACATCATTCTTCTTCTGGGCTGGGAAGAACCGCTGTCTGGGTTCCAGGGCTGTGACTCTGGTCTGGGTTTTCGGTTTTGTTTTGTTGTCTTTTATTGAAGTATAGGTGACTTGCCATGTTATATTGGTTTCAGGTGTACAACCTACTGATTCGACAATTCTCTACATTACCCAGTTCGCATGTGAAAAGTGTAGTCGTCATCTGTCTCTATGCAACATTATTACGATATGATTGACTATTTTTTATTCACCCCATAACCTTGGGGCAAAGCACTCAACTTCCCTATAGGTGGCAGAGTTACATAAAGAAACATTCTCACTTGGAGGTGAATAATGCACTTTGATTTACAGGGTTTGGCCAGTTGGGGTCCCAAAAGGAAGTTGAGATAGGGCTGGAGCTCTGAGCTGTGGGCTAAAAGAGGCACCGGAACCCCTTGTTAAAAATGCAGCCTCGGGGCGCCTGGGTGGCTCAGTCGGTTAAGCAGCCAACTTCGGCTCAGGTCATGATCTCACGGTCTGTGAGTTCAAGCCCCACATCGGGCTCCGTGTGACAGCTCAGAGCCTGGAGCCTGCTTCGGATTGTGTGTCTCCCTCTCTCTCTGCCCTTCTCCTGCTCACGTTCTGTCTCTATGTCTCAAAAATAAATAAACGTTAAAAAAAATTTTTTTTTAAAAAATGCAGCCTCGGCGCCCTGCCCCAAGGCCCTGATGGAGATCCGAGGAAGACCCCGGAAGTCCACATTCTAAGAAGCCTCCAGGTGATTCTGATGAAGGTGGCTGGTGACCTCACTTAGAGGCTAGCATAGACTTAAAACTAGATTAAAGACACGAAAGTGCTCAGAGTGGTATTTCATGCATCCCAAAATGCTGAATAAACTTACCATCACTCTCCTCCATTCCAGGCTAGGTTTGGGGGACATAGCAGTGAACCAGATAAATGCACTCCAGATGTTGAGGGTAGAGCGAGGTGAAGAGATGTGGGGTCAAGGGTTTTTGCCAAAACCTGGTTTATAATCCGAGAAGCCTTTCCAGGCCACAGCCAGGAGCTCCCTACCCTCACCCGAGGTGACCATCTTGCTCTAGAATTTGCACACAGCAAGACTCCGTCAGCCTCCTTGGAAGGTGAGTACGAGATGTGTCTTCCTCTTTCCAAAAAAGTTTGCATGGCTTTTTACAGAAGATTGAAAAATAGATGTCAATTTCTCATCAAACACTGGTGGTAGAAGGAGAGTCTGGTTCCCTTGGCCTGAGAGGAGGAGACCAGACAGGAAGCTGCTGTCTACCGAGCATGGCGTTAGGTCCTTTCACACGAATCACATCACCAGATCCTCACAACAACCTTGTCAAACGGGCTGTATCACTTCATCTTTACATGTGAGAAAGCCCCGTCTCAGAGAGGGTGCACTAAGCCTATGTTCCCACGGCTAAAGAAATGGCAGCTGTAGGGGCGCCTGGGTGGCTCAGTCAGTTAAGCGTCTGACTTCGGCTCAAGTCTGATCTCACCATTTGTGAGTTCAGGCCCCGCGTCGGGCTCTGTGTTGACAGCTCAGAGCCTGGAGCCCGCTTTATCTTCTATGTCTCCCTTTCTCTCTGCCCCTCCCCAAGTCACACTCAGTGTCTCTCTCTCTCTCCCTCAAAAATAAATAAACATTTAAAAAAGTCGATTTTTTAAAAAGAAATGGCAACTGTGCCTAACTCCAAAGCTGCTGTTCTCCCCAACACAAAATAGTGATCTATTCGGTACATCTGATGAGCTGCCTTGGATTCTCGAAGCTCGAGGTCTTCCGGCCCCCAGCTGCCCTTGTTACCGCTGGGCCTGATGCATCGCTTGACTGAGGCTGACATCCGGCACCTGTGACTCCTTGCTCCACCCTCAGACCTGGAGGCAGAGCCACGCCACAGGACATGGTGTAGGATTCCTCAGCAGTCGCTCACGGGGCCAGGCGATGTTAGTGTGGGGGCATTTAGCTCCACAAGGGATGAACTTGGACCAGTGAGGGGTAGGAGTCAGGAGGGACCCAGCAGATAAATGCTGCCTCCACGCCCCTTCGCCTTGTGCAACAGACGTCTCATGGGGCCGACTGACAGGCGGGTCTCCTCTGAAGCTCGGGCCAGCCTGGTAACACACCGCCCCGTACTTGCTTCCCCGCCCTCCCTGCCTCACCCTGGCCGCCCCAAGGTTGCACTTTATGATAAAGCATTAGCACTTCGGCTTTGCTTCACATTCTGCTTTCTAGGCAGAAGATTTAAAAAAAAAAAAAAAAAGCAACATTCATCTGAATTATCTCATTTAATACTCATGACATCCACATAAGGTATGGCGATAATATCACAACGTTTTACAGAAAAAGCAACTTGTGGTTAAAAGCACACAGTTGCGTGAGCAGTGCAACCAGCGTACTTAACCCCGGATCCCCTACTTCTGACTCTGCACCAGGGGGCGTATGTTCCTAACCGCCACCCTCACCCATCTGGTCCTTCATAGGCCTCACCTCTGGTATGTATTTTCTGTGGACGAGAATGCTAGATGTATGCCATTTATTCATTCCCTCCATCTTAAAAAAGAATAAAATTTTAGGCAGTTCCCACTGTACCCCCCCAACCCCCGCAATTAGGTACAGCCATGTGACTAAGTGCTGAGTGCTGTCGCATAAGAAGAAATAACGCGAATGATTTCTAGAAAATACCCTCAAGGAGAGGGAGACTCCCCTTTCTCCCAAAGCTGGAATGCAGACATGGCGTTGGAGTTGAAGCAGCTCACACCAAAAGAAGGAAGCTGAGTGTTGAGGGTGGCCATGCACCGAGATGAAGGGGCCTGAGTGTCCAGCCCCACAGCCCCCAGGCCAGCCCCGGACTGCAGTGCTCAAGAGAAGTAAACTCCTCTCAATCGTTGCCACCGCACCCGAACTTGCATCCTAATTGACTTTCCAGTAGGCAGTATGGCATGACCGGATGGGAGAAGGCCTCTGGAGTTAGATGGTTCTGGGTTCGAATCCTGACTCCATCCAGCAGGATGGCTCTGATTCTTGCAGTCATCTTCTTTGACGGCCACTCTGTAGACCTACCTGAGTGACAATTATTCATACAGCATATGTCTTCAGCATCGCCTGGGCTCAGTGGCTGAGACTATTGGGCTCACATTCTAGATCCATTTGTTCCAACTGTATGGCCTCGGGCAGTTTACTTAACTGTGCCTCAATTTCTCCATATGCAAATGAGGACACTAATGGTGCCTCCCCCATAGGGTGTGGTGAAAGGTAAGAGAGACCACAGCCGCCTGCTATAAATGCAGAGCAGACCCAGTGTTCTAAGACTTAAATGAAAGATTCCTGGCATAGGACTTGGTATGTGATAAGCTTTCCATCAATGTTAGGTGTTGTTGCTGCTGCTGCTTCTTCTTCTTCTTCTTCATTATTATTATTATTCCCATGCTGAGCACAGAGCCTGGTGCCTAAGAGGCATCAGTAAATGCTTTCAAAAGGATTGAATGAAAGAAGATCTAAACCATATTCTATGGAGTAGAAGTCACAAAACACAAACCAAATATCAAGGCAAGGTGTTTTAGCCCAGGACAAGATCACCACCTAGCAGAGTCCTACAAAAAATGCTGCTCCTCAGTCCACAGATCTTCACAAGCATCCCTCAAGCTCGAAATAAGTGGCTTTGGTGTTGTTTATGCCAAGTCAAAGCCTAGACTAAGACTCCATATGGACCTCCCCAATAATGGCACTCCCGTACAGCCCTGGGGGACTGTTAGGAAAAGGCAGACGTCCAGGCCACGTTTATCCTGGGTATTGACTCCTGCTATTCAGTGAAGCCATAAGAATCAAAGATTGTTATCATTCCAAAATGGTGAGTGTAATTCTCACCAACGATGAAGCTCTAGTCAGTCATCTCAATCCAGGTGTGACCTAGGAGCCCGCCTTGGTTAGGGCAGCCCCGGCTAGGCACCAGAGGCTGACTCCACACAGCATTTATCCCCAGCCAGACAACACCCCTCTTCCCAAACACACGCAGCTGCCCAGAGTGAATGCAGCCAGCCTGGGCTCTGCATGCCCGAACATCCCCTCTGCTGGGGAGAGCCTGAGTCAACCAGTAGCAGAGTGTGCGGTCAGACTCCCTGGGTTGGGCTTCACGTTCTGGCTCCGTCACTAGGTATGTGGTCAAGTTTCTCTCTCTGAAGCTCAATTTCCTCATCTGTCAGATGGATATAATAATCGTGTCTACCTCACAGGTGGTTGTAAGAAATAAACCAAACAGCTCGTGTCAAAAGTTTACAACAATGCCTGGCACATAGCAAGGCCACAAGAAATGTTTACTGTTATTATTGCTATCTTCATTTCTTGGCCCCGGCACACAAGTGGGATGCGGTGGTCTGCGTGTTTCTTTGGTTTGCCCTCCTTCCGGTTCTGCTGTCCCTCCAGCACCTGCCCTCCACTCCTTCCCCCCACCCAATTCTCTACCTCCCCGTTCAGCTGCCGCTGGGAACACCTTCCCAGATCTCACCCCTACCTTAAGTATGCCCCGCTATGTTTTTAAATGAAAAACAATGGGAAAAGAAATTTTTTCAAAGCATTTTATATATTAAACTTGAAGTGACAGTCCAGTTGAGCCCAGCCTGGTCAGTTTTGCTTTTCTCTTCTCTCGATTCTTTCCCCTCACAGAGGTGAGGGCAGATTATTCTGGAGGAGGGGTACTTTGTCGCGTGACCCCTCTATTAGGGCGCTGGCAGGTAGGTTTGGGGGAGGGTTCCCCGGGGGCACTGTCGGACACTGGCTCCTCCACTCAGCCTGACAACATTTCTGGAGAAGTTATTTATCCGAGTTCAACCCAGAGGCTCAGGGACACACCCCCTCGAGTTAGCCGGCTAACAGAACTGCGTAAGGCAGGGAAACACTGCCACCTGTTGATCATTCAGAAGCCTTGGTGGAGCACAAATTTCCATGCACACCTTCTTTGTAAAATTCAATCCAGCCTTTGACTAGTGCTGAATATTTAGAAAATTCAGTGTCTTACATACTTGCCCTGGGTGTCCATTTTTATACAAATAACTCATGAACAGACTTGAAAATCACCTTTCAATACCAGTTGCCTATTTGAAAAGTCACCTCCAAATAACCACCTGCCCCCTTCCTACCCATTTATAAGTTATATGGGGTCAGAGAAGTAAAGGGGTTCATGAACTTCAAGTTCAAGGGTTCCAGGCTCTGTTTTTGCACAACCACTGGGTCAGCTGTGGGGCCGGGCAAGCCCCTTGCCTTGACAGACCCTCTAGTAGGTGAAGGAAGTGGGGACTCCAGCTCCAATCCTGCAGCTTCTGGGTACCTAGTAACACCCAATGGCTAGGCATTACAAGTGAATTTTAGGAACCAAGTATAACATCAAAAACTCTACTGCAGGGGCGCCTGAGTGGCTCAGTCAGTTAAGCATCTGACTCTTGATTTCGGCTCAGGTCATGATCTGATGGTTTGTGAGTTTGAGTCCCGTGTCAGACTCTGCGTTGCCAATGCAGAGCCTGCTTGGGATCCTCTCTCTCTCCCTTTCTCTCTGCCCCCATCCCCACTCTCTCTCTCTCTCTCCCTCAAAATAAATAAACATTTTTATAAAAGGAATCTTCTATCTTAAAGTTTTCAAAACACTACTTACACTCATAAAGCACATCGGGTATTCCTAAAACATGTTTACTTATTTCACCTACCCCTTCTCGGATGGACTCCCTCAGAACCGGGCTTAGTGATTCTATGCCTCGGACCCTAGTGCTTACAGTTATAGGCTAGAAGAACTTGTCAGTTGCACTTGGCAGCAGCAAATCCCCGTTTCTCAGTTCGTGACTGCGGGATGACTTGAGAGCCTGAGGCATAGTATCTCCAAGGGAGAGGGTCTTTGTCATAATATCTGCCTTGTTCTCTAAGTCCCCATGAAGCCTCTCTCGCAGCCCTCACAGAGCGGTATGCTGGTAAATGTTCAGCGGCCACCCCACCGCCTTAAGGGGGGGGGTGTAGAAAGCCCTCGCGGGGAGCGGTTAGCAACTTCCGTGGTTTGAACCGTCCTGCTATGGCCGCCATCAAGCCACGATGCGACTGACCACGGAGCTGGGGGGAGACGGGCACCGTGGCCAGTGCCAACCCCAGCGCATCCCCGCAAAGTGAACGCACCCTCAAAACCAATGACTTCCAAAAGACATTCCCGACAAGTTTTTATATGGAGCATTACATATTATTCACGGTATAAAACATTATTTTACTATTCTGCAAAAACGAGAACACTACGTTGCCTTTTCCATCCACAAAGCCCTGAGATACTCTTGGAGAGTCGCCAGTGTTCTGCTGACGGCGGGAAACCAGAGTGCAGAGAGAGGGGTGTGCTGGGTTATTCGTGCAGGATCAGGAGAGTGAGGGAAACCTCTGGGAAGGAGGGCCAGAAGCTCTGGGCGGATGAGGCTGGGAAGGGAGCAGGGGGCAGCCGTGTCTCTCCAACTGAAATCTCTCAGTAGGGTGAGCCCTTTCAGAAAAGCGGGCTGCAAACAGAGCTACCCTGTGACCCAGCAATAGCACTGCTAGGAATCTACCCGAGAGACACAGGAGTGCTGATGCATAGGGGCACGTGTACCCCGATGTTCATAGCAGCACTTTCAACAATGGCCAAATCATGGAAACAGACCAAGTGCCCATCAACAGATGAATGGATAAAGAAGATGTGGTATATATATACAATGGAATACTACGTGGCAATGAGAAAAAATGAAATCTGGCCATGTGTGGCAACATGGATGGAACTGGAGGGTATTATGCTGAGTGAAATAAGTCAGGCAGAGAAAGACGGATGCCATATGTTTCCACGCATAGGTGGATTTTGAGAGACTTAGCAGAAAACCATGGTGGAGGGGAAGAGGGGAAAAGACAAAAGACACAGAGAGGGAGGGAGACATAACATAAGAGACCCTCAAAGACTAAGAACAAACTGAGGGGCGAGGGAGGTGTGGGAGGGGGGAGAGTGGGTGACGGGCACAGAGGAGGGCACTGGTTGGGATGAGCTCTGGGTGTCGTATGGAAACCAACTTGACAATAAATTATTTAAAAAAATAAGCGGGCCAAGCCCCTGAAGTATGGACACCAGTGCTAGGCGTAGGCAGTGAGCCCTCCAGCACCCATCAACCTCTGCGGCTGGAGAGGGCTACCGCCCCAGGAAAATGAGGCATGTAGGAGCTGAAGGAGAGTCCCAGGGAAACTTTGAAAAGATTACCATCGATCTCACTCAGACCCAACCAAGGGGCACCCACAGCTGGCTGTGTACTTGGCTCTGGTCTTCCACTTGCCATGGAGGATTAGCGGGAGGCAGTGGGCCTCAGAATAAAATTGTGAGGAAGTCGATGTGTGTTTTCTCTGCCCCATTCAGTTTTCTTCTTCCACCCTCATCCTCTCTTCCGGTCCCCATTCCTCCAGCTGCTGGCCGGCCACCTCCCAACGAATCTGCGCATTCAAGAAGACTGGCTGATCTGCTCCAGCTAAGAATCCCCCTCAAAAAGCAATTTGCATGTTAGTAATGAAGCCAGAGAGGCAGAAAAACCGTCAAGAAACCAGTGCAGGCAGGTGGGGGTAGAGGTCGTGTGGCCTCCTTGGGAGGGAGGGAGGCCGGGAGTCTGGAGAAAGCCAGGCTGAGGTGATGGGAAACAGAAGCCTGACACACTGGTGTCCACCTAGAGGGTAAGCCACAACAGGAGAAAAGGAGTTTACATTTCAGCACAAAATATACATTGGATATAGAAAAACACTGCAGATGACACGAATTATTTTTTTATTTTTTTATTTAGTTTTGAGAGAGAGGGAGAGATAGAGCACAAGTCGGGGAGGGGCAGAGAGAGAGCGGACACAGAATCCGAAGCAGGCTCCAGGCTCTGAGCTGTCAGCACAGAGCCCGACACAGGGGCTCGAACTCATGAACTGTGAGATTGTGATCTGAGCCGAAGTCAGAGGCTTAACTGACTGAGCCACCCAGGCACCTCTGTAATTATTTGAAATGGTTTACCACACTGGAATGGGCTGTCCTATCAGTGTCTGAATTAGTGATTTCCTTTTCTTTCCTTCTTAGATGTTTTTTTTTTTAATTTCTTTTTTAATTAAATAGATTAATACAGAATTTCGCTTTTAGGATTATCCTTTAAACTTCATTATAGGAGATATCCCGAGGCTTTGTGGGAACGATTTCTAAATGACAGTCGTCGTTTTTTTTTATATTTACCCAAAGCAAATTAATCAAAATTGACTTGGTTAAGCAGAAACGTCGCCAGCAACGCATTTATTGAAACGACCTCTACCCAGCTGTTTACGAGGTTCACGTGCTTCCTATGTGCTTCTTTGTCCATTCATTCTTAAAACTTTATTCCCTTATCCTCATATTCCACACCCTTTTTTCTTTCATCGCTTTCACATAGGCAAACAATGCGATAAATTTTCATGTATGTATTTTTGCATATCTGTGTTCCTAGAAAATTTATTTTTTAGTTGTTGTTTTACTTGTATTTGTGGGAGTGATACTGCGTTCTGAAGCTCACTGTCTTTGTGCCGTTTTTCACTGAGCATTATGTTTTCGGCGTCCGTCTACGCTACTATCTCAGTAACCAAGCGGGTACCAGTGCAATCAAATCGCCAGGCAATGTCTCATCGCGTTTATCACTGTCTTTCTAGTCAGGGACCCTGAGTTCATTTCCAACTCTGCCCCCACGAACAATACTATAAAGAGTAGTCTCCTGATGGATCTGAGGAGTGTTTCTGTGGCCTAACACGCAGGAGAGAACTGATGCCATCGGTTCATTACAGATACTACATTTTTCTAAACAGGACCAGAAACCTTCTTATTGCTCTTTCCAGAAGGAATGAACAAGTCATTCCTTCCTTTGAGTGGTGCTAATGGGTCCTATATCCTTACAAATACCTGGCCTTATCTAACTTCATATTTTTGCCAGGCTAAATAGGTTAGTACAAATTAACATCCCATTGTTTTAATTGGCATTGCTTGATTGCTAAGTATTGAAGCATCTCTTCATATGTATTACATCCTGTTACAGAGATAGCTGCAGGGATGGCTGTAAATAGCTGACCCTGTCCTTTGCCCATTTTTCTATTGGGGTTTCTGTCATTTTATCTTTTATTTGCAGAAGGTCCTTGTGTGGTCTAAATGTTCATCTGAGGTGTAGTTTACCCCAAATCATGGAAAGGGACCAAGTGTCCATCAACTGACAAACGGATAAAGAAGATGTGGTGTATATATATACAATGGAATACTACGTGGCAATGAGAAAAAATGAAATCTGGCCATGTGTAGCAACATGGATGGAACTGGAGGGTATTTTGTTAAGTGAAATAAGTCAGTCAGAAAAAGATACCATATGTTTCCACGCATAGGTGGATTTTGAAAGACTTAGCAAATACCATGGGGGAGGGGAAGAGGGGAAAGGAAAAAAAGAGAGGGAGGGAGACAAAACATGAGACTCTCAAAGACTAAGAACAAACTGAGGGTGAGGGGGGTGAGGGAGGGG
>PITB01005479.1:70241-99543 GCA_004024585.1 Paradoxurus hermaphroditus | reverse complement strand
GTTAAGGGGTGCGGGGTGTGTGTGTAAGGGGGTGGGTTGCTGAGGGTCATTCACAGGCATCCTTGCCCTCCCCAGCACGCGCGCACACACACACACACACACACACACACACACACACACACTCTGATCCACACAAGGGCCAAAAAGGCAAAAACAGCTACAAATAGTTACAGGCTCACAGAACCAGGGGGAGGGCAAGAATGTTTCGCCAGAGTTAGATCCAAATTCACATGCTGAGCCTGCCGACGTACAGCCTCGCAAAGCCAGCCAGCAGCGACCACAGAGGCGCCCGTCAGGAACAGAAGCAGCAGCTGCCATCCAAACTGCCCTTTCCGCGGGCCAGGCGGTGTTACAAATGTTTTTGTAAGTGGTTGCCCCGCCTTGACACCCCTAGTCCTCCCGACGACCCCGGGAGGTAAATGCTCTCGGCCTCATTCTGCAGATGGGGAAACTGAGGCACAGAGCGGGCAAGTGAGGCTTCAGGCTCCACCCCCTGAACCACCACACTGCGCGCCGCCCCAGACTGAGAAGCAAGTAAGAAGTCAGGGAGCAAACCGCGAGGGGCCCGGCGAGTGTCCCAGACTCCTGGAGACACAAAATCAGGAGTCCCGAAGTGGACGCACAGGCGCGCACACCGCACAGACCCACGCCATCACAACTACACTCACTTCAGCTCCGTACCACGGCCCACTCCCGCCTAGGTCGGGAGGTGACAGGAGCTCTCTGCCTCTAGGCGGGCAGCGCGAGGGAGGAGACCTCGCTCCTGCCAGTGACCGGTCCCCACCGCCAGCCTGGGCTGGACACCCGTGGGCAGGCTGCCAGGAGACGAGGGAGCCAGTGCGTTTCTCACGCTGGGGCCCGGGCTCTGGGAGATGACCAGAGCGGCCAAGGATCGGTGGGCTCCTGCCTCTGAAACACCCACCCGGTGGCTCGGTCTTCCGGGTCAGCGTGGTTGGTCAGACTGTTGGGTGGACTTCCACGGTAGGAGGCGGTACGGATGGCCGGGACTGTGGTGCCCGCCCCTTCCGCCCCCCGGAAGCGGGAGTCCCACCCAAACCCTGCCACAGGGAGGAACGGGCCCGCCCTCCCCACCAGTCTGGATCCCCCTCCGGAATTATTCCCCAAACCTCCTGCCCCAGAGTTTATTCCCGGCCTGCGGTGGGGGAGGGCAGGAGTTCTTCTGGGTCCGGCCCTCCTCTGGGCCCAGATGCAGGCCCCAGACTCCCGCCCCACCCCCCACCCTGGCGTAGAAAGGGCCACAGGAGGCGCGATGCATACAGCCGGCAGAGCAGTGAGCCGGGACGTCGGCACCCCCCCCCCGTCCCAGACTCCCCGGTCCCTGCGTCCCCTGGGTTTTCGATCGCGTCCCATCTGTGTCCTTTCCAACAGGGCGCACCCCGGGTCTCTCCCTCCCAGGTCTCCTCTCAGGAGGCCCCAACGGGGGTCTGAGCTCAGTTGCTTCCTGCTGGGGAGGTCTAACCACAGTAATTTGTGAGGGTCCAACCTCAGCGGGGGCGTGGGGGGTCCAGCCTCAATCCCTCTGCTGCATTCTGGCCACAGCTTCCCCATGACAGTCCCTCCCCCCCCATCCTTTCCTCCGAGGGTTAAGCTCTGTATTTTCCCACCGGGGTCTACCCTGACCCAGAGCTCTCCACTGGGGGCCGGCCAACCGCAGTCCTTCCCGCTGGATTCTGGTCTTTTCCACGCTGGTTTCACTGCAGTCTTTATGCCGGGGCCTTGTTCCTGACCTCGTGCTCTGTTCCCTGAGGTCTACACCACCGTCTCACCTCGGTCCCACTTCTAGGTCTAACCTCGGACTCTTCTCTCCCCACGTTCCCTCCCTCCATTCTTCTGGGCGAATCCGGCACCCGGCACGGAGCCCGGCACCCAGCGGGCACTCACTAGCCGCTTGCCGGAGCAAAGAGTGAAGACGACTCAAAGTCTGGCTCCTCTGGACATGTAATCGGAGGCTGACCCATTCTCATCGGGGGCAGAAGAGGGGAGTTGGGGGAGATCACCCCATTTCCGAACGGGGACACTGAGGCGCAGAGACGGGAGTCCGTCAGCCGGGGTCACAGGGCGCGACGGGGCAGAGGCAGAGCAGGGACTCACGGCTCCGCCCCCCCGGGGGTCTGGGGAGACTGTCCCCTCCTTCCCCGCCACGACTGGCTGGAGGCGAAGGCCCCAGGGAACCCCCCCTCCCCCGCGTCTGGGGCCGGCAGCGGGCAGCGGGTGCGAGCTCAGGGGGCTGGGGTCTCCGCAGGCCCTGGACCCCCCCTGTCCCCGGGCCTCTGTGACCGACGTCTCCTCCGCTGCACTTGATGCTGAAGCCGGGTCAGGACCAGCTCCGAGGCCTGGACCAGGCTGTGCTGTGGGGACGAGAGGAGGGCGGGGCTGAGAGCGGGCAGCGGGGGGCGCAGGTTAGAGCACCCGGGGCGGTCTGGAGGGACAATCCCACAGGCCGGAGCTCGGCCGACCGAGGCGGGAGGTCAGAGCGCAGACCGGGCCGGTGGGGTGGGGGGACAGGTCCCTGAGAAGGGGCGAAGGTCAGACCCCGGGGGGGGGGGCAGCCTTCAGTGAAATCCCAGTGGGAGGAACAAAGCCCGCACCCCCACGGTCGGGTCTGAGGTTCGAGCTCGGAAAGGACAGGGGAGGACGGAAACACGGGAGACAGAGCACACTGCACGGGAGGGCGGCCGGGGTTAGCCCGCAGCGGGCGGGGGGACAGGCGAGACCTGGCCAACAGAGAGCAGGCCGGCGGGACAGAGGAGGAGCCGACCAAAGAGAAAAAGAGAGGCGTGTGGCCTCACTGAGGGACAGAGTGCGCCCGGGCTGCAGGGCCTGAGGGCCGAGGGGGCGGGGCGCTCAGACCGCAGCAAAGGAAGTCCTTTCTCCACGCTTGGACCATGGCCTCTTCCACTGGGATCGAACCTATGCCCTTCCCCTTGGGGTCGAACCTCGGACCTCTCCAACGCTTCCCCTTTCTGCCGAGGTCTAACCGAGACCATTCCGTTGAAGCACAGACGGCAGGGAAAGACCCAAGCAAAAGCCGCAGAGGCGGCGGTAGGGTTAGCCTCCGGGAGGAAGAACCCAGGCTAGCCCGTGCAGAGAGGGCCTTGGAGGCCGACGAGTGGCGAGGCGAGGGCCACACCACCCTGGGAGACAGGCTGGCGGCAGCCTGAGAGGTGGGGCGGGGCCGCAGGGGAAAAGGTCGGCGGCGAGGCTGTGTTAGTTGGAGGCTCAACGGAATCCGGGGGTTCCGGGCTGGACCTTGGGCCACCGGACGGTTGGCTACTAGACCCGCACAGGGGTTCCGGAGGCAGCTAGGCCGCCACGGTGGGGGTCAAAGTACGGCACAAGGGCAGGCCACAGACCAGAGCTTGAGGGCCTGACCTCGAGGGAAAGTTCCCCAGTGAGGCCGAAGTGGAAAGGCTCGAGGGCGGGGCCGGAGGGGAGACCACGGGGTGGGGGAGGGCAGGAAAGGTCATTTGGAAGTCCGAAACCAACAGCAAGGTGGAGGTCAGACCACAGGCGGAGTGAAGTCGGCTGCATGCAGGAGAGAGGGTGAGGCGAGGAGAGTCCGCCCTGCGGGAGGGCAGAGGTCAGACAGACCCCAGTGGGAGGGCGGGGGTGGGAGCGCCAGGCGGGGGTGGGGGGGGGAAGTTCTGGGGCAGAGTCAGACTGCGCACGAGGAACCAAGGGCTGAAGTCAGGAGGCTGAGGCTGGGCGGGGGCTGACAGGTGCCACACCCGAGCCCCCTTTGCCACGACGGTGACCCCCTTCCATCCCCAGCCCACGGCCTCCTCTCCCGGGACTGTCCTTGGCCAAGAGGAACCACCTCCCGGAAACAGGTCACCCCTTCCTCCAGGAGGGGGCCTGCAGCCAACGATCCCCTTGGTCGGGCCCCTGAAGCCACCTCCTCGCGTGGCTTCTCCCGTGGCCCCTGACGTGTTTCCCGTGGAAGCGCGCCCCCCGAGAAGGCAGGCGAGCTAACAGCCCCGCCTGCGGCTCTGCTGCAAGGGGGCCCCGCCCCGAGGAGCCCCGCTACCTGCAGGATGTGCACGCCCTTCAGGGAGACCACGGCGAGCTCCCGCAGCCCGTCCCCGGTCAGGTCCACGTGCGCCAGCGCCAGCAGCGGGCTGGAGAAGCCGCGTTGCCACAGCAGACGGAATCCACGCTCGGCCTCGGGGAGCCCGGACTCCGGGCCGAAGTACTTATAACAGAGCAGCTCCTGCGGCGGGGGCGAGGGGTGAGGCCCGCGTCGGGGATGCGGGGCGGGGCGAGGGGACAGGGGGCTGGGGCCCCACCCCTCCGGTCCCCACCTGTCCGTAGGTGGCCACCAGGACTTCGGGTCGCCCGTCCAGGTCTATATCGGTGACCAGGCCACAGAGGACGCTGTCGAACCGGTCACTGCCGGGCAGGAGAAGCTGGTCCTCGAGGCCCCGGCTCAGCAGGTCCCTGAGGGTCGCGAAGGCGGCGGGGAGACCGAGGTCACACCACAGCGCCCGCCACCCTTGGCGCACACCGCCCCCCTGCTCGGGTCTGGACACCCCACTCCTCCTGATGCCTGGGCACCCTCGGCTCCAACTCGGACGTTTTCACATCCGTCAAACCGCTCGCTCAGACTGGCAGCCGGTTATTCCCCAACATGGACGCCCACACTGTCCCCTGGAGGCGGGACCGCCTCCCTCCGGAATGGAAACCCACTCTATTCCTTCTGGTGACACCTGGTCTCCGGTCTGGACGCCCACATCGCCCCCCTGGAGCCCGGGGGCTGGGTCCCAGCTCGGACATCAGGTGAGCCGCGGCCGGCTTGCGCTAAGTGTGCCGGCTGGCCGGCGTCATTGTTGGCGGCTCAAAACCCAGCACGGCGGGAGTGAGTTACACCCCAGAAGTCGGCGAACGCTCCAGTTCAGGGCTTTCTCACCCACGGAGCCAGCTGCTAAACACTTGCCAACACGCTCGTCCCGGGGGAGAGGACAACCCCGACCCCGTCCCCAGGCTTCAACGGATCCGCCCCAAGTTCAAGACCCAAACACTCACACTCCCCCTCGCTGGGGCCTGAGCACCTTCCCCTGCCCAGCCCTGCACAAGCTCAGCCGAGGGGACCGCGTGCGGAAGCAGGAGGCCAGGCCGCCCCTGTGTGTCCGCGCCCCCCGCCCCCCGCCCCCCCCCGGGCCGCTCACCGATACACCACCGCTGGCTCCAACATGCTGGCCACGAGCACGCTGTACTCTTCCCGCTGCGGCCGGTCCTGGGTCTCTGGAGAAGGGACACGATGGGGCGGGGCCTGGGGGGACAGGCCGCAGGCTCCTCCTCCCCCGGCCCACCCCACCGCTCCCTGAGAGGAAGACCCTCCCCATGCTGTGCTAGGGAGGGAAGCTTCACGCTCAGAGCACAAGGTGATGGGAAGAGGACGTGCGAGACCAACAGGGAGGGCGAGGGGTAAAGGCGCCCCGAGGAGCCGACGGCGGCCGCAGGGGTCAGGCAAACGGAGCCACAGCGAGAGGAACAGAGCCACCCGTAGCGGGGAGAGGGGAGCCCGAGCTGGGGGGCAGCGCCGAGTCCCCAGGAAAAGCTCGGGGCAGATCGCGGCGAGAGATGGAGCGAGGAGGCCAAGAGAGGGGGATCAGAGGAGGTCACAGTGCGAGGGCTGACGGCTGGACCGAGGGAAAGGCAGAAGGTCAAGTCCAGGGTGAAGGACTAAGAGGAGAGCCCAGGGGCAAGGGGCCGCAGTGAGACGTGAGAGCAAGGAGGGGAGGGGGGGCTGGGCGCTCTGGGAGAGGGGCATGGATCCGCGAGCGGGGAGCCCAGTCTGCAGGGTCGCCCCGCAGCCCGGAGCTCACCCTCGGGGGCTGAGAGGCCGAACACGATCACCCGGGAGATGGGGCCGTCCTGCAGGATCGCCCACGTCTGCAGAACCTCTGCGTGGAGGGCGAGGAATCAGGGCCCCGCCCCCCGCCTGCTCCCCCCCCCGCCCCTCCCCCGGCCCCCGCGCTGCCCATCACCTTGACTTCGCTGGTCCACGTGGGCAACTCGGACGTAACCGCTCTGACAGCCCAGAGCGGAGAGTCGGCGGGACGTGCCGGGGAGGTTGCGGACATCGAGCCAGAGGACGCTGGCGGGCGGCCGGAGGGCGTCGTCAGACCCCGGCCCCACGTTCCCGCCTCCCCAGGAGCCTCCGCCCCGCTCCTGCAGCCCCGGGACCCTGCTGTTTCTGTTCTCTCCGGGATCACCGCCGCTGACCGGCTTCTCCGACGCCCACTTCACGTCCGTGGCCCGAGTTTCCTGAACTCGGCCCCCACCCCCGGCCCCGTTTCTCTGAGGCCATCTCCGTCTCCGCCCCCCGACTTCTCGGGGGCCGCCTCCCCGGGGCCCTCTTACCTGCTGGTCAGGTCCGTGAGCTCTGGGAAGAGGTTTTCCACGGGCTGTTCTTCAAACTGATGCAGGCCCTCGTTCTGGGGGAACCGAGAGCGACCCCCCCCCCCGACCCGGACTTGAGATGCGTCGGTGGTCCGTCTCACACCCACCCCAGCGCCAGCCTGAGAGCGGGGCTCTGCCCCCACGCCTCCCTCCGGCTCACCTCCTTGTAGAGATGAATGGCCGGGTCATTCCCGCTCAGGAGAAACACCGTCTCCAGCTGCTTCCCGACCTGGACCCTGAAAGCAGGGGAGGGATCGAAAACGCCAGCGTGGCAGAGCCCACGGACAGGATTTTCCAGCCTCGGAAGGGTCGAAACCTTCTGTTTCTAGATCCCTTGCCTGCTGGATGCCTCATTCTGGCTGTGGGCTCGGGAATGGGACGTGGAGCTCTAGAAAGGGCTACAGCAGCCCCGAACACTAGAAACTCTTTAATCTAGGACTCCGGGGTCCCCGAAGGGCTGTTTCCTGTCTCCTTGGAAACGCCAGAACTTTCAGAAACTGCCACCACGGATATTCAGACTCATCAAATGCCGCAACACCCAAATCTCAGGATCCAGGACACAGGCTCCTAGAATTCTCACCCGTTAGACCAGAAGTTGGCAAACTGTGACCTACAGACCAGATCCGACTGACCGATTTTTGTCAATGACGGTGTCCTGGAACACGGCCACGCCATTCATTCACACGGTGCCAATGGCCGCCTCCTTGCTGCGATGGCGGGCCTGAGTCGTTAGGGTCAAGACTGTCCGGTCCTTACCAGAAAAACTTTGCCAACTGCGGTGCTCGACCGCCGGTGTTCTAGAATGGAATCCGGAGCTCTAGACCGGGGTTCTCATCTTTGGGGATTCTAGAACCTCGGATTCTAGACGGTCTGTATTCCATCTCTTTGGAAGTTGAGGACGTGAAACAGGAGAATGACTTTATCGCTACGGAATCTCGGAATGACCCAACAGCAGAACTTTAAAATCCTGGAATCGCAGAGCTTACGGCTCCAGGAAACTTAGCCCCTCTGGGTCCCTGAGTGTCCAAATTGAGAACATCAGAACCTAGATGTCTCGAACACAGGCGCTCGGTTAGGGCTCAGATGATCTGACAAAATGGTGGCCTGCCAGCCACGGCCGGTCCATAGCCGCCTTAAAAGCACAGTGCTCTAAAATACAAAACTAAAGTCTGACAGACTTCTGGTGAGCTTGCTGCCTCCTGTGCTAGAGCCTCCCCCTACACACACACACACACACACACACACGCACGCACACACACGCACATACTCTATTGTATTACACCTGTGGCTTACGTACTCTGCATGGCACAGCTGGAAAGGCGTGAACTGAAGCTCCAGGTTTAGGCAGCTCTCTGTATGGGGAGTACACGCAGCTGGCACCGGGGACTCGACAGGTCCCCCCTCCCATCCTCCCCGTCGCTCCTTCCCTCGAGGCCACACTCACGGGCAATGGAGTCGAGATTGTACTCAGAGCCGGGCTCGTAGTCGCAGTAAATGTTAAGGAACGGGCTGCCCTTGTCCCCTGAATCCTGGGACAGGAAACCGGCCTCAGCGAAGAGTCGGGGGCAGCAAGGGGGACTTGGGTCCGACTCGGGGGGATCCGCCACGCGTGTAAGGAGAAGGGAATGGGTAGGTGGAGGGAGCCTTGGATACCTTGATGAACGTGATCCCCACAACCAGACCCCGCTTGGGGGGTGACTTGTTGAAGGTGTCGATGGAGACAATCTCTGCATCCACTGGGAGGGGGACAGTTCAAGGTTCGCGTTTCAGGCGGACTTCTGACCCCTATATTCCCCAATCACGGTGACCCCTGACCTCTAGTAGTCGCTAATCTCCGACCACTGCGATCATCATTACTGCTGGCTCCATGTGAGTCCTGGTCATCAAAACCACGGCATGAGGGATCCTAACCTCTAGGTCTGAGGAATCCTGAACCCTAACCATTGGCACCAATGCCTCTTGATTAGCGGCCCTCACCCCCTTCGATCACCCGGATCCCATCCTCCCATCATGGTGACCCAGCTCAGAGCCTCAGAAGCCTTCTCAACACCACGTTCCAGGCCCCCCGCACCCCATGGCGCCACGCACCGGGAATATAGTTGAACTGCAGCTCCTTGGCCACGGGCCGGATTTTCTGTCGGAGGTCCTGGTAGCGGAAGCCCAGCACCTTGCCTTTAAGGGTGGCGGCCAGTAGCTCCCCGCGCCCGCCCGCGCCGCCCGCCAGCCCGTACACATTGCTCTGCGACGAGAAGCGCGTGAAGCTATCCTCGCGCAGTGGGCAAGGCCCTGCGGCCACGGCCGCCTCCCCCATCACGCCCCTCCACCACTCCCCGCGGCCGCGCCCGCGGCCGCCCGCCCTACCCCACCCCCGCCCACCGCTCCCGCAGCGACCTGGACCTCCGGGTGCTCGCCCGTCGCGCAGACTGATGACGTAGAGAAGCTGCCGTCGCTGCCCCTTACCAAGATGGCCACCCGCCGGGCTGCCAGGGCTTCCCCTAAGACCCCCATCGCGCCTGCGCGCCCCGCCCCGCCCCTTTTCAGAGTCCAGGAGCGGGGCCTGCCTGCCGATTGTGGCCTGAAGCTGGGAGGTGGCGGCCCTCGCCTCGCCGTGGGTTGTGTGGCAGGTGGAATAAGAATCATCATAAAACTCAATATAGCCCTTATGTGCCAGGAACTGGTCTAAGCGCTTTGCATCTATGATTTATTTAAATCCACGAGCAGGCTGAGGTAGGCGCTATGTTTTATGACGGAATCCAGCCGCGGGAGGTCATTTGTCTAAGATCACACAGCTTCACTAAGAAGCAGTATTGGAATCCAAAGAAGGTAGTTCCACAGTTTGTTATTTTAATCACATTACCTTTAAAATGGTGAGACGCATTATTATGCAAGGAAAAAGGATCTGGTCATCTATCCTGGCACCTCCTTTATTGAATACCTACTTGGTGCTGGTCATGTTGGCCCCAAGTGTCTCTGAATCCTGACAACCACCCAGCTATGGTTAACTTGCGTTCATTTACTCAGCGTTTATTGAGCACTTACTATATCCCAGCACATAGCAAGTGCTCAATAACCCTTAGATGAGCATACGAAGTGCTCGTTTATCTCAATGAACCCTTGCAACCCCACCAAGAGGGTGCTACTCCAAACATATAGAGGATGAAACTGTGACTCTGATAGTCAGAAAGCGGTGGAGACTGGACGTTAACCAGATGTTTCCGATTCTGGGGGTCTTCAAGGGGTTCATATGTGTGATTTTTTTTTTTGCCCCTAGAAGGGCATAAGGGATTTGGGCACTCTATATACACCTGTAAATCATTTTCAGTAGACACGAGTTGTCCAACTGTTCTGGCCATGTTGAGGAATCTCCCCCCCCCCCCTGCAGACACACGTGTGCGCATGCATGCAGACCGCACGATCTGTGAAGGCAGCGACTGGACCTCCCTCGGTCACAGTCAGAGCCCCAGCACCTGGACACAAGTCTGGACGCAAACCAAGCGTTCAGTAAATACGTGTTAAAAATCCACAAACTCTGTGCCAGACCCTTTGCCAAAGCACCGAGGACTTTTTTTTTCCCCTTTGAGAGAGAGTAAGAGAGAAAGCAGGAGTAGGGGAAGGCAGAGAGAGGAGGAGAGAGGGAGAATCCCAAGCGGGCTCTACGCTCAGCGGCTCCCGATGCGGAGCTTGGTCTCAGCCAAAATCAAGAGTTGGACGCTCAACCGGCTGAGCCACCCGGGCGCCCCAACAAGGATGCTGTTACAAAGGAGACAGAAGAGGAAAGTTACAAAGGCACGCGGGATCTGGAAGGTGGTGGAGAGGGGTCTCACGTCAATTCCGGACTTCGGCATTTGGGGAGTTGAACCTCCGAGAGGGTGGGGTCTGGGTACGTGGCTACTGCTGTATTCCCAGGGCCTAGACCAGGCATGGCATACTGCAGGTGCTTACTAAATACTTGCTGAGAAGAATGTGGGGTCTGCTTCTGAATAATGTTTTCTTCAGGCCTCTACCTCGCGTGGTAACCTCTAAACTACATTCACTTAATATTTGGTGAGTGAATAAAGGGAGTTCTAGGTTGGAAAGGAAAGAACTGTCCTGTTTAGTGAGTTCTACCTCTAGTGGCAAATTTGAATCAGCTGTGGAATTTTCAGGAAAAACTAAAAACCCCCAGAAGAGTGGAGAACTTCCAGCGAATCCTAGCCTACTGCGCTGTGACCCAAGTCTGTGTACCTTTAATGATTTTAAGCACAGCCAGGGTTGGGACTCACGGTTTAGGTCACTGATGGCAGAAACAGATTCTGGCGCCACTTACCTTCAGCCTGTGCCCACAGCAGACATCGCTAATCGACCTCCGCTCTCAGGAGCCTTCCCTGAGCTCTCGGCAGCCATCATCAATCCACCGAAGCTGTGGGAGGCGCTGAAGGGGACAGGAGCGGGGCAGGGTGTCATAGTCCACTCTTCCTTGACACTGTGAACCTGAACCTTTCTTGAACTTCTTCCGGGTTGTCGTCGGGAGCACCTCTTCGAGGGGCCTGACCAGGCAGCCCCTCCTCTGCATCCTGCCCCCTTGTTCACTTCCTGACACCCCTCGGTATGGTGACTCTGTGTGCCATGAGCGCCAAGCCGCCTCCAGCTCCATCGCGCCCCCCCACTCCCACCCCGCCGCAGCCCGCAAGGAGGGCCCAGCCCCGCGCCTGGCCCACACACATCAGACTGCTCCACCTACACACACGCCCACCCCGTGGGATGTGGACGAGGCGGGTGGTGCTGGCCCACCTTTCCGGGGCAGACGACTTCCTGTCGTTCCCCCTTCTGACACCCACTCGGTCCTCATGCCCTGCCCTCCCTTGTCTTGGGACAGCCAGAACAAATGCCATCGGCGCTTTCAACCCTCCTTTCAGGACAACACGGACACGAGGGGAGGCCGAGAGGTTCCGTGGGCCTCTGCCACCCCTCTTCCGGCCGCTCCTGCTGCCCTCCATCCTCCAGCCAGCCGAGGGCTGACACCGCCACCCACCGTCCCAGGGGAGGAAACGGAGGCCCCCGGACCCCAGAGGACACTGGATCAAGGCAGATGCTCCCGCGGCTCCTCCCTGAGCCCAGGGGCCCAGTCACGCTCACCCTCTTCTTTCCCACCAAGTGTCCCCAGAGGCCAGGGTGGGGACCAGGAAGACAGGGAAACAGGACACCAGCCCCGGAGGGACAAGGGGCAGCAGAGGCGGGGAGGAAGAGAGACTCATGCGAAGTGTTCTTTTTTATTTTCTTTCTCAGGCCGGCTGCAGCCTCCGACCACAAACCCTCAGAGCGCGAGGGAAGGAGCAGGGGCGGGGGGGGGGGGGGGGGGGGGGGGGGGGGGGGGGGGGGGGGGGGGGGGGGGGGGGGCGCAGGGATGGCCCTCTGAGCTCCAGGGCCCGTGGTCTATCCTGAGAGATCAGGGCTGCAGGAGCCCGCCCCGCGGGGAGAGCGTATCTCAGCGGCTACATGTGCTCAGGGCTCGGCTGGAGGACAGGCGGGAGGCGGAAGCCAGCCTCGCGACTCGGCCGGTCGGGAGGTGGGGGACCAGGTGCTGACCCCCACCCCTGGCGGCACCCACAGCCAAGAGGCCCGTGTCGGAGATTCTGTGGTCTGGGGTGGAGAAGGGCACCTTTGGGGGAGGGGGGGCTTAAATAAACGGGCAGGAGGCGAGGGGCGCGGCGAGAACGAAGGGGGACCGTCTGGGTGGCAGGCCTGGCTTTGGGGGGCCCCGCGGCAGCGCCGAGCCCGAGCCCGCACGGCGGCTTGGGGAGACTCCTCTGCGGGAAGGAGGGGAGGTCTCGCAGCGGCCGAGGTCTCGGCCCGCATCTCTGGGCTCGCGCGCTGCAGGGGCGCGGTGTGGAGAAGAGGGGGCAGGGCGGGGGGCGGGGCTTAGCGCAGGTCCTCCTCGTCGCCCTGGATCGTCTTCTTGACGCGCAGCAGCATGGTGGTGAGCCACTGGTCCAGCCGGGAGATGGAGTCATACTCCTTCACCTGCGGGCGCCGGCGGGGGTGACGCGGGGGCGACGCGGGGGTGACGGAGGCGCCCGGCCCCGCCTCCCTCCTCGTGTCCCGCCCCCGAGTCCCTGGTCCCCAGATTCTCTAGCCGCGTCCCAGCCAGCCTCCCTGACGAGGGGCGAGGGGAGGGGGCTCCTCCGAGGCTGCTTCGGGGAAGAGGAAAGATTCCGCGGCACGAGAACAGCCCCCCTCCTCGTTCTCCGGATGGGAGACGGGCCGGGCGGGTGAGGCGGCCTGTTCCGAACGCCACGGGCAAGGGGGCCTGTCGCCCAGCCGGGGCCCCGCGTGGCCCTTCTCCGTGGCTAGGCTTCCCGATGCCCACCCGGCGTCTGGGGCGGGGGGGGGCCCCCCGAGGGACTCTGGTCTCTGTCATCGTTGGCGGGGCAGGATTCCTGATGGGCCCCCAGGAGACGTGCTGGACGGGTGCAGTCGCGACGCCCGGACCGGGACCCGAGCTGGGCCCAGGACAGGGTAAGGAAAGGGACAGACGCCTCCGTGGGGCAGTTCTGCCAAGGAAGCTGCTGCTGGGAGGAGGCCCTCCCGTGACTCGACTGGTCACTCTCTCTCCCTGCGTCTCCCGAGGGCTCGCCTGGGGCGCTCTGAGTGCCGCAGAGACCTTGGCCTTCAGGGGCAGACGCGTGCGGGCCTGCGTCCCAGCTCTGCCCCCAAGGGGCCGAGGCCGAGTCTCCTCACCTCGCCTCAGTGCCAGCGTCTCTAACGTGGAGAGAACACCTCCCCGTACCTCTGGGGCTCCTCGTGAGGGCTCCGGGGCGACCGGAGAAAGGAGGTCATGGCGGGGGGCCGGGGCCAGAGAGAGGGTGGGCTTCCCAGGAGCGGGGGTCTGAGGGGGTGGCCCCGCCGCGGCCACTCACCGCCTCTGTGTAGCTGTCCACGTTCTGCTCCTCGTGGGCGTCGAGCAATTTCTGCGGGAAAACGGCAGGAGGACGGGTCAGGGGCCCAGGCTGGCCACGCCCCCGACGCGGATTCGATCCACAGCCCCGGCGCCTGAGGGGCAGGCCGGGGGCTCCCGTGCTGAGAGGGAGGAAGGGGCAGTATGCGGCCCTGCCCTGTGCGTGCGCGTGTGTGCGCGGGATCCCGCGGCCTCCCGGCTCTGCCGTCTCCGTCGGCACCCGGGCCTTACTGTTCCCAGCTAGAAAGCGGAGGCCCAGCGGCAGAAGGGGGAAAACAGAACAGAAGTAAAAGACCCCTAAGAGCCACCGCACGGGTCTCGGTGGCCACGGTGACCGGAGCCCTCAGCCTCACCCCTCCCCCCAGGTCCCCGATCCGGAGGCGCCAGGCCCAGAGGCAGGGGAGGCGCAGGGAGGAGGCCCCGAACGAGCGCCCGGCACTCACTTTCATCAGCATGCACTCCCGGGAACTGGAGAAGGCGGGGAACAGCTCCTCATACTTCTGGACGGCGAGCTGGACGGCGAGAGGGTGGAAAGGAGGGGACAAGCTGATGAAGAGGGGTGATCGGAAACGCCGGCCTGGCAGCCGAGGGGATCCGGAGACGCCTGGCCCCTCCCCCCAGCCTGCGGCGTCACCCGGCTCTGTGCCCGGCAGCACCTCCGCGGGCAAGCCGAGCCTGGCTGCAGCGACAGACTGCGGGGAGGAAGCGGGAAGGGTTTCCCAGGCCGGTGCCCAGGGTGGGGGCACGTACCCACCGCCTCGCGTGAGTGCCCCCAGTGAGCCAGGGCTGGCGCTTCTCACGTTTACCGGCCACGGGGCCCCAGAGAGGGCCAAGTGGTGGTGACCCCCGTTTTGAGAGCGGGGAAACACAAGGACCTGCCTGGGGCGCGGGGTACGTGGGGGCGGGGATGTGGGCCGGCCCGACAGCAAAGCCGGAGCTCTTAGCCACAGCGGGGGCGGGGGCGGTGCTCTATCTCTCTCTGTCTGTCTCTCTGTCTCTCTGTCTCTCTGTCTCTCTCTCTCTCTCTCTCTCTCTCACACACACACACACACACACACACACACACACACACACACACACGGCGAGGCTGAGGGCGGGGTGGCGGGGCAAATGCGGAACCGTGGAAGACCCCGCCCCCCGGCCGCTTCCCACCCCCGGGGCGAGCACGGGCTCCACTCTCGACAGGAGGCCCCGACATGGGGCGCTGGGGGCACGCACACTACAGTCCAAATCCTGACTCTGGGAGCCAGAGAGATCTGGAACCCCGCCGTGTGGCCTTGACTAAGGGACTCCAGTCTCAGCCTCAGTGTCCTCATCTGGAGAACGGTAAGGGCGGCGCGGGCCTCGAGGGATGCAGTACGTGAGAAGGAGCGCGTCCCGCCCGCCGCTGGCCGTCAGGCTTGCCGGGGGCGACGGCGCAGTGACAGACCCGGGCTGCAGGGCGGCGCTCACCTTGGCGTTGAGCATGTCGATGCAGAAGTGGCAGAGGGCCGCCTTGAAGAAGTAGTCCTTGGCGCTGTACTTGAGGAGGGGGCTATCCATGGCGTTGGTTCCCACCTGTGGGCGTGTGGAGGTGGTGCCATAAGCTCGGGGCTGGCAGCCAGAGGGCCAGGGTCACGGCGTCTGTGTCCTGGCTGAAGCCCGGTTAACCCGAGAGGCCAAGGGCAGGGAGGCCGAGGACCAGCCCGGAGAAGTCAGCTGACAGTGTGTGGGCGGCCACGGACCAGGGTGGGGGGGGGCGGGTGTGGCCGCAGGGCTACGGCCAGGTGTCTGTGCGCCCCCACCGCGAGGCTGCCCCGCTGTCAGGCCCCAGGGGAGGCGGGAACATGAGAGGTGGCGCCCGCCCCCCCTCCTCCGAGGCCAGCTGCCTGCCTTTCTCTCGGCTGAGCTGAACCCACCAGGACAGCCCGGCCCGCCCAGCCCTCCCCACGCAGCCCACGGGAGGCTGCGCGCCCCAGTGCCCCTCCCTCCCCGCCCCTCCCGCCGTGCCTCCCAGCCTCCTTCCTGTGGGCTCCCCGGCCACCCCAGGCCTCTGTGATTCTTCCTGCTCCCTGGGCCTCCCAGGAAGCTCTCCGCGAGACGCACGTGGGGAGAGGGCGGTGACGCCGCGTGGAGTCGTGGGTGGTTTTGCCAGTGAGGACGGGATGAGCGCTGGGGGGGGGGGTGACGGAGGGAGGCGGGGGCGGGGAGAGGGCAGGGAGAAGGAGCACCGTGCAGGGACGACGGCCCCGCCTGTCCCCACCTGCTCGTAGATGTCAATGGCCTTCTGATACTGCTCCAGCTGCGCCGCGTACCCGGCCACCTTCAGCAGGCACTTGTTGGCTGAGCTGTGTGGGCGGGGACAGAGGCAGAGGTCAGTGGGGGGGGGGGGGCCCCGGGGGGCGCGGGGAGGGCAGAGGGAGGGGAGCCCGCCGCCCGGTACCTGTTGGACTCCTCCCCTTTGTAGTAGTCTGCAGACTGCTCGTAGTGGGCGATGGCCTGGGGACACACAGGGAGGCAACGCAACCTTTGTCCACCACGGGCCTGGGCTGCCCGGGGCACGGGGCACGGCAGGGGCCCCTGACCCACGCCCCGCCCACGCCCCATGCCCTCCCCCGGCGGCCAGGCAGAGCCCCCCTGAGCGCTGCTCACCTTCTCGATGTCCACCAGCTCCGTCTCGTAGACCTCAGCGATGGAGACGTGGTGCTTGGCCGCGATCGTGAACCGGCCCTGGGCAGGGCGTGGGAAGGGGCCAGCCGTGACGAGTGATGCCCCCGGCGCCGCAGCCCAGCCCTTCCTCGCCCCTCCAGGTCCCCAGAGCTGGTGGCTTCCTGCCCCTCTGCCCCACGGGTGAGGTGTGCACGAGAGGGCACCGAGGGGCCCCAAACCGGAGGCTCGAGTGAGAGGCCCGGTCTCTGCGCCGGCCCAGTGGGGTGACCTTGGGCAAGCCCTCCACACGCAGCCTCCGTGTCCACCCTGTCCGCAGGGGCACAGGTGGGCGGGGCAACGCCAGAGATAACGTGGGTGCAGGGTCCCTGGCAGAGGACCTGGCCTGAGGAAGCACTGGTCAGATGGCCCAGAGAAGGGGAAGGACCAGCCCACGGTCACCCGGTAAAAGCCCTGGAGAAAGTAGGTCTGAGCATCCACACTGCACAGGGAACATTTCTTGGCCTCCCCTTCCCCCCGGGTGGCTGTGGACACAGCCCCTTCACAGGCCAACCCCTGCTTCCCCTGTAAATGTGCACGGCTCTCCCCAGGGACGGCTCTGGCTTCCAGAGGAGCTAAGCACCGGCCATCAGCCTCCACCTGGGGGGGGGGCGGCGGGCAGGAGCCCGCAGAACCGGGAGCCCGCTGGCCGCTCCGCACACGGGGCTGGTCTAGACACCCGCCGGCCAAGTGACATCGGGAAGGGGCAAAGCTCCGGGCTCGGCGAGGCCTAGTTTTGGGTCTCAGCAACTCCTTTTCGCAGGCATGTGTCCCCAAGCAAGTCACGTCGCTTGTCTGGGCCCCCCAACCCCGCCAAGCGGGGGAACCCTTCCCACCTCACCGGGCCGTCACAGGGGAGGATTAACCCACTCGGCGGAGGGGAGCTGGTTCAGTAAGCGGCAGCAGGCGGTCGCTGCTCTAACTACAACGCTCCCGCATCGCCCTGGACCCGGCAGGGGGCAGGACCCGGTTCCGGCCCGGGGAAGGGGTCTGGCGAGACAGAGGCAGAGTGTGGAGGGGCAAACAGCAGAGCGGACAGGAGCCCGAGCCTGGTTTTGGTCTCTGATCCCTGTCGTGAGGATGCTCTCAGGGGCGGGGCTGGTGGGGCAGGGCAGGGGCTGGCGGGGCAGGGCAGGGGCTGGCCGAGCCAACTCTGGGCCCCGCCTCCCCTCGGCCTGCTAATCAGATGGGGTGCAGGAGGGAAAGGCCCCCGACAGAGAGCCGCAACTTCTGCAGACGAAGGCCAGGACGGCCCCTGTGCCATCTCGGGAGCCGCTGCCAGGGGCCGGGCCGGTGTAGGCGAGGCCCCTCACCCCCCCGCCGCCCCGCTCCTGGTGCTGGCGCCGGGAGGGCAGGCCAGACGGGGCGGTGGGGCAGGAGGCAGTGACCCTTACCATGTCCGTGTAGATCTCGATCGCTCTCATCAAACAGTTAATGGCCTCTGGGGGGAGAGAGAGGGAAGCAGGGAGGAGAAGTGAGCCGGGGAAGTCATTTCAGCGGCAGCAGGAGGGGGGTGGAGGGGGAGGCAGGGCAGGTGCTTGGCCCGTGGCCGTGGCAGGAGGGGAGGTGATGCGCTCAGACTACCGTACCGCGCGGACCGTGACTTGCTGAGGGCTGTCCTCTCCCTCTGGCTGCCACGATGCCGCCGCCCTCTCTGCGGCCCGAGGGACCGGACACGGTCAGGCTGGCGGCCGGACTCCCACGGGGGTTTTGAGCCAGGCCCGCTGAGGCCCCGCCCTCCAGGGACAAGAGGTCCTGGCCAGGGGTGGCCAAGCCTGACATCCGAGGGACGCCCGGGTTCCGCCCGGGCTCTGGTACCCCGGCGCCGCAGGGCTCCGAGTCCTCCTCGGTCCCCTGCACCTGTCTGGCCCCATTCCGGCAGGAGGGGACTGGACACCGGGGCGCCGGGGCCCCTGCGGCTGGAATCCCCGTCGTGTGCTCAGCACTCGGCAGAGCCCTCTGCTCTCCACGCGCCTTCACCCGCCGCGCGCCGGCCCCGCGCCACAGGTGGCCCCGGCAAAGCGCACTCCAGGGTGGCCCGGGAGACAGGGAATTCGGCTACCTTTGCTGCACTACCTCTTCCACGATCTTAACTTCGGCTGTGACTTTTTTTTTTTCCTTTCTCTCTTTTTTGACACGTTATTTGGAGGAGAGCGAGCGGCACGAGTGGGAGGCGTTTTCCAGCAGAGACGAGCTCTGGGCTGGGGCTCTGTAACGCGTCTCAGGAGAAAGGGTGTTGGGGGAGGTGCAGGGGGAAGGACAGAGAGCCCGGACAGACACGGGGTGTGGGCTCCGTGTCGGGGTGAGGCCGGAAGGTCCCCCTGCCGTCCATGGTACCCACGAGGCTCCTGGTCCGCCCCCAAGGCCCCCCACGGTCAGCCGGGCCCGCTGGGCCGAGAGGCCACAGAGGAGCCAAGCCTGGCGCCTGGTCTCACGGCCCTAACGGTCTCACGACCCGGGGAGACGGGTGAACAGAGGCTCTTAGCCTCGGACTGTGGCTGGGCCTTCAGGGAGTCCACAAACCCCCCTAAATTTACAAGCAAAGAGGGGGTGTCTGTCAGCCCTACTCAGGGGGGAAGGAGCGTCTGCAGGTTTGACCCAATTCTGAGTGCCTCTGGGGACGGCAAAAGGATTCACAGAACGTCTACCATTCCGGTCCAGGACCGGAGGCTTCTGGAAACGCAAGGTGAGAGAGGAGAAGAAAAGGAGGCGAAAACGAAGCAGAGGAAGAGACAAGAGACAGACAGGAGGAAAAAACTACAGCCGGAAATAGTCTCACTTTAATGCGGTTTCTGGAACTGACGAACTAGCGACGGGCCGCGACACGACTAAGGATGATGTGGGGCCGGCTCCGCACACCCACCCCTGCTCCGTCCTCCGCCTCAGCGGGTGCCGGGGGCTCCCCCTTCTGGAACACCAGGGAGCCCGGCCTGGCACCCGACCCAGGCGGCCAAGGTTGCTCCCGCTCAGAGAGGAGCAGCCCCAGAGCGGGGCCGGCGGCCCCGGGCTGTCCCCGCAGGCCCGCTGTCTCCGGGCCGAGTGCTGTTGGCGAGGCTCAGCCCCTGCAGGGGCAGCGGGGGCAGAAGGCTCACCCCGCCGGCGGCGGCGGCACGGACTCACGGGGTTAAGTCCCCGTCGTGCCTGCTCCTGGCTCAGGGACAGCCGTCGTGAAAGCAGCGGGCTGCCAGCTGACGCCCCGGGGAGAGAACGCTGGCAGACAGGCCCCTGACCAACTAGATACAAGCGGCTTATCTCCAGTCACCAATCACCAGGACCCCACCCATGAGCGGCTGGGGCGCCCCTGGACGGGAGCCAGCCAGCCAGCCAGGGACGGGGGGTGGGGGGTGCTGTGGCCCAGAGAGGGGGAGACCTGGCTGAGGCATACTGGGAGTCACGCGGGCCGGGGCGTCCGGCTGCACTTGTCGGTGTCGGCCCTGGGACTCAGCCCGTCCCGGGAAGACAGGGGCCGATCTTGGAATCCCCCGGGGAAGCGGAATGGGTTAAAAGAAGACGCTGCCACGTCTACCATGTAGTAGGCACCCCTGGGCCCGGCCATCAGGTGGCTGGGAAGTCGGGGAGCCGCTGACGGCTACGGGCATCACTTCTCCACACCCGGGGCCACCCCTGGCCTGCACTCTGGGCAGACGTGCAGAGGGGGAGGGCGGTGACAGGCGCTGACCCCTCTCCTTCCACCCCGCTGGCTCCGCAGGCCTTCGGAGCGGCACCAGCCGCCTCTCCAGGGAGCCCTCCGCGACTGCCCCAGGAGGGCTGACACGGGACACAGGGCTTCGAGGCAGGTGAGGGGACCGGCAAGGCCCCAGGGAGCTGGCCGCCCGCTGGGGGAAACGCGGCAGGGATCCGAATGGGCCCCCCGGCTCCGCTTCAAGAGGCACGATGCCAAGAGGAGGCGGCTGGCGAGGCCGGGCCCCCGTCTGACGGGAGCCACGGGCCACCCCTTACTAGCTACTTGTCACACACCAGGTGCCGCACCGGGCAGGCCTGTGCCTTCTCTCCCACGCGGTCTCTGCTTTGCCAGACCAGGAAATGGGACGCCCAGAGGGTTAAGGGACTGCCCGAGGCCACAGGGGAACGGGCTCCACGCAGACGAGGAGACCCCGCTGGGCCACACACTCTGCGAGCCATTGCCGGGGAGGGCGGCCGTGAGGCCACGGCGCCCTGTCCTGCTCTGCCCGAATCGGGCTCCCCTCCTCGTCACTGCCCCCCTCGTTCCCTGAGAGGTCCTTCCCGCCCCAGATCCACCCCCGCCCCGCCTCAGCTCCCAGGGCGGCAAGCCACGCCTGCTGATCCCTGGAGAAACCCGGGTGGCCTCTGGGCCCCACGACGACGGCCGTGGCGGCTGCTTTCCCGCTGGCGCGGGGACACCTCGGCCACCCTCTGCACTTACTAAGGCCAGGCACGGGGGGCCACGGCCCCGGCCCCGGCCCCGGCCCCCTACACACCCCCTGCCGGGCTGAGCCTCCGCTGAAAGAGCTCAGATCAAAGGCCAGGGGACGAAGGACGCGGCGTCGCAGTGCCAGTCGCGGTGCCGGGCGGGGGCCCGAGGGAAGCGCCAGGGTTTGTCTGAAGAGCAAACAGCGCCGGGCACGTGTCACCGAGCCCGGCACTCCACCCCCGCCGCAGAAACAAGTCCTTCCAGTCCCGCGGAGGCAGCAGCGGAACGCCCCGGACGCCGCGGCGGCTTCTCCGGGAAGACCGGGCCCCCGGCGGGCAGAGGGAAGGCTGGGCGGGGAGCTCCAGGGGGGCGGGGGGAGGGAGGGGGAGGGGGGACGGACGCAGCCGTCCCCGGGTCATCGTCACGCTGCCCGCGCAGCCCGCGGTGGCCCACCCGAGCACGAGGCCTCTGCTCTGGTTCGTGCCGGGCCCGAGCCCACCACGTGACCCCTCGGGCCCGTACCCGTGACATTCTCCACTACAGGGCGGTGACTGACTGGTCAAGTCTGGGGACACGGAAAAGCCACTCGGCATACCCTGATCAAACTCCCGACCGGAAACTAAAGATTCCCCGGTTCAAGGAACGGATCCGCCGACAACGGCCCGGCACCCGGGCGCGAGCTGGGCTCACCGAGCCGCGCCAACACCTCGGGGACGCTCTTGGGAAGGACAGGGCTTTACCCCAAGGTTAGGCACCTCCTTTTTTTTTTTTTTCCCCTTACAACGTTCACACGTTCCCCGTTCTCTTCTGCACAAACAGTGACGATACGTGGTCACTTGAAGAAAACGTCCCCGTGCTTGCTAAAATCACAAACTGTGCCGCCTGTGTCTGGCGCCGGGATGAAACAGACGAACTGAGATCCCCGCGCCACGAAACCCCAGGGCCTGGACCCGCCAGCGGTGCCGGTGCTCGGGGAGCCCAGGGGGCCCAGGTTTTCTCCCCACCACGAGTCGGTCCCTAACTGGGCCTCTATCCCCAAACACTCCGTCGTCTGAAGTAACTCGTTCTCTGGCAGCCGCGTCCCGGGCTCCGTTCTGATTCTCCCCCCAGCGCGCTGGGAAGCCAGGTCAGGATAATTTCCGCTCCTTTTTCGGCAGCAACTCCTACCTGGCTGGTCTCAGAACCCCCTCCCACCCCCTCCCGTGTGTTAATTCTGACAACAGAACAGATTTCCCGGCCTGCTCGGCATGCGGTGACTCCCACTCCCAAATGCTCCCGGCCGCGGCTCCGGGAGGGAAGCGACCGGCTGCGCGCGCCCAGCAGCAGGGGAGGCGGAGGCTTGGAGCGGGACCCAAATGCCAACCGGAAGGGAGCCAACTCGGAGGCTCGAGCCCAAGCGTCTGCCTGCCAGCCTCTGGCACGCGTCGGCCCCTGGAAAAAAACCGGAGCCTCGCGGACACCCGAGGACCTCTCCGGGGAGCGCTCGGCCGGTGTGGCGGGCAGGCGGCCGGCCCCGGGGCCGCAGGGAGGCTCACCTTGGGGGTCGGCTTTCTTGAACGCGTTGCCGGCGTCCACGAAGCAGGTGGCCGCGTCGTGTTTGCTCTGGAGCTGCAGGTGCAGCTGGGCCGCCTGGCAGAAAGCGTTTCCGGCAGCTGGAACAGAAAAGAGTGAGCTCAGCCTCGGCGGGGTTCCACTTACCAGAAGCCACTCAGACGCTGCCTCGGGGAGGTGCATTGCCCAAGAACGCAGAGGGGCCCTGAGAGAGGGAGGGACGGGCCTGGGTTGAGCTGAGGCGGAAGCCTCGACTTCAAATCCCACAGGCCTGATCCCAGCCTCTCCCGACGTTTCCAGGGCCGCCACTCCTAAGGATCCGAGGAGAAGGCAGGCAGGGCTGAGAGCCGGGAAGGGTACACACACTAGCCCCAACCAGGCCCAGCAGCGCCCCGTGGGACGGCGGGAACTCAGGCACAAGTGCTCCCGGGCAGAGGGCAGCAGGGGCCACACAGGAAGCCCAGTCTGTCGGTCCTGAGTCGCACTGGTCCGAAGCTGTTCTGGTCGCACGTCTCCTCGTGGCATGGGGACCGGGGGAGGTCTCCTCCTCCAGGGCTGGAGAGTGGGGGCGGGGCCGTGCTAACCCGGGAGCTCCAGCCCCACCTCCGGCTCAGCCGGCCCCCAGCTGCCCCCACACTTTCCCTTCGTCCTCCTCCGGCGGGGTCTGAATCACAGAATTCCTGAGCGGGAGGGACCCGAGGGCCTGGCTCCGTCCTGTCACTTCAGGGCGGCAGGAGAGACACAGCAGCCCAGGTCCTCAGGGTGCAGGATCTGTTACTCTCAAGGGCTTGCGTACAAGAGGTCCAGAAGAGCAGCGTCATTGGAGAAAAACGAAAAACAGCCCAAGACTTTTATTTGAACAGCTGGAGGGGCAGGAAGGGAGTAACACATTTTCGAGGCAAAGGACCATCTATGTGATTGAAAAATAAATATCCCGGGGCGCCTGGGGGGGCTCAGTCGGTTAAATGTCCAACTTCGGCTCAGGTCATGATCTCACGGTTCGTGGGATCGAGCCCCGTGTCGGGCTCTGCGCTGACGGTGCGGAACCTGCTTGGGATTCTCTCTCCCCGTCTCTCTGCCCCTCCCTGATTCCTGCTTTCTCTCTTTCTCAAAGTAAACAAACTCTAAAACAAACAAACGTTCTTTCTCTAACTACCTTTACCAGTTCGGGAGGATAAAATCATCCCCAGCATGTGGCTTTATGCACATTTTGTGAAATTTCAGGAAAAATACTTCTCATTTCCAGGAAACTGAAAGCATCCTCGGAAAGCAAGGCGAGTCTGTCTCGCCTGGGGCCCTCCCCGATGCTCCCAGGGGCCCGTTCCAGGCTCTGTCTCTTTCGGGTCAGAAAGTTCCTCCCTGGGTCCCGGGATTTCCTTGATCCTGACCTGCTGGTGCTCCAGGCCGTGTACGCAAATCAGCCCCAACAAGCTTAACCGGCTGGATCTTCGAAGCTCTCCTCCGGGCCCTCCCGGCGGCTCCCAACCAGACCTTCCGCCCCTCCGGCCTCTAGGGGCCCCCCCCTGCCTGCCCACCTCTCCTCGGTGGGGCCAGCCACGCTCCGGCCTTGCGGGGAGTCTGACCACAAAGGGTCAGACCAAAGCCAGAGGGCCCGGGACTCTGGCCGCACTCACACTCCGCCAACACGGGCTGGGAGGGGTTGGCGGGCAGAGGCGCGGACCTGGGACACCCTCTTCCGGGTGGAGGTCCCTCTGCAGCATAACAGGAAGGACAGGTGCGGAGCTCAGGGTCACCACGTTTACGGGGTGCTGGCTGCCCTCGGTGGTGACGCGCCGTCTCCTCGAGTCCGCACTACGGCCCCATGGGGTCAGGACTGCTGCCCTCCCTGTCGTCCTCCTGAGGAGGGATCGAGTTCGGAGACGTGGAGTGACTTCCCCAGGGGCACGCGGCCAGCCTGAGTGGTGACACGGGCCTAGGTCACGCCGGCTTCAAAGGTCGCGGAGCAACATGGGGGCAGGTCAAGCGCTCCACTCTGGGGTCGGAGCTCTGCTTTCTGAATTTCTCATTCCGCCACTCGCTGGGCGCGGTGCCTCGGGCGTGGGGCCGGGCCGAGCCTCAGTTTCCAGCCACAGGAAGGCGGACGGTACCGGCCCTCACAGCGCCACTGTGCCGATTCGATCACGGACACACGCCTGGCGCTCAGGAGAGCGCGCGACAGACGGTTAACCATCACAGTCGCTACTGGCACCCCTGGGAGGCCCCCGAGCCCAGAATTCAGGCACCGAAGAGGGCACTAGGGAACAGCTCCCGGGGGAAGCTGGCCCGTCCGAGGTTAGAGAGAAACCCCTCAAAGAGCCATCTGGATTCGGTCACCTACCCACCCTCAGCCTCGCAGGCCTCTCTCCAAGGTCCCGCGACCCAAGTAAAATAACCCAGCGAGCTGCAAACGAGCCGGTGGCAGGCCGATGGGTTTCTGACGCCAGCACGGAAAGGCGGGTGAGCGGGCGGCGGGGGGCGGCGGGGGGGGGGGGTGGTGCGAGGGTAACCCCTGGGTCGGGCCTTGGGGCCTGGAAGCGGAGGGGGAAGAGGAGACAGGCCGCGGAGGAGTCCTAGCACAGCCCACGTACCGCTCCAGTTCTTGGCCATCTTGAACATGTTTGCCGCCCGGGTGTAGATCTCGCAGGCTTCCTCTATTTTGGACGAGCCTCTGGGGAGGGAAGGGGAAAGGGGATGAGGGGAGCCAGTCGGGGACTGAAGAGTGAGCGAGCGAGCAAGCATCCCGCCCCTGGAACCTCCCCGGGAAGCCCGGCCCAGGCCTCCGCTCCCTGGGACAGAGACGCCCCCAACGCGGGCTGCCGGGGCCCTCCCCGGGGAGGCGCGGGCCGCCCCAACCTCCCCGTGAGCCCTGCACCTCTGACGGCCTCTTCCGCGTCTGCTCTTCAGTGACCGTGGGTGCCCAGGCTCTCTGCAAACCCTTCCCCCGCCCCACCTCTGCCAAGAGACTGCACAGCGTCCTGGGGGGGGGGAAGGGGGGGGAAGCCCAGCCCTGGACGCCTTGGCCGTGCCCCCAGTGCCTTCATCCCCGGGCCCGCACGCTGCGGTTGCTCAGTGAAGACTTCCTGAACCTGCGCGTGTGTCATTACTACTTCGGGACAGAGCAGATGAGCACAAAAAACTAGCCACGGCATTTTTCTCGAAGGTGGGGTCTACAGAACCGGGGGCCAGGGGTGGCGGACAGGTTGAGTCACCGCCCGCTCCCCGTTGGTACTGTCTGAATGCTTTGTCATCTGCGTATTTTATCTATTAAGACGTACAGAGAGAGAACATAAAAAAATATTTTCTTCTTAAACGCCAGGATTTACACCCGGTTCTGGTGTCCAGCAACGAATCAGTTCTGTCAATTTCTGTCGAGGCACTAATCAAAAGAGTTGTAAGGATGTTCGGTGCAAAATCGTTTAAGATGGCTAAACAACCTTCAAAGAATTTATCTACGTGTAAGAGTATGGGCCTGAGGGGCGCCCGGGGGGCTCAGTCGTTCGAGTTTCCAACTTCGGCTCAGGTCATGATCTCTCTCTTTTTTTTAAATGTTTATTTATTTTTGAGAGAGAGAGAGAGACAGACAGACAGGGCATGAGCAGGGGAGAGGCAGAGACAGAAAGGGAGACACAGAATCTGAGACAGGCTCCGGGCTCTGAGCTGTCAGCACAGAGCCCGACGCGGGGCTCGAACTCGGGAACGGTGAGATCATGACCTGAGCTGAAGTCGGACGCTCAACCGACTGAGCCGCCCAGGCGCCCCTAGTCATGATCTCTTTATTAGTTTGTGAGTTCGAGCCCCCCGTCAGGCTCTGTGCTGACAGCTCAGAGCCTGGAGCCTGCTTCAGATTCTGCGTCTCCCTCTCTCTCTGCCCCTCCCCCACTCTGTCTCGCTCTCCCTCAAATATCAATGAAAAACATTAAAAAAAAAAAAAAAAGAGCATTTTGTTTAGGCAGCTTTACCCTGACTTCCTGATCCCCCGAGCGGTCGGTGCATACGAAGCTCTTCCTGAATTGGGGGGCCCCTTCATTAGAACCTCGTCGGAGTCCCTACTACGTTTCTGTCCTCCCGCCTCCCGTAACGCAGCCAGGCTCGGCCCGAGGTCTGCCGGCCTCCCGCCGCGCACGTAAGCGCTAGGAAACAATCCCACGAGCTCCGTTCTGCCAAGGGGATTTCAGATTCTCCCCCCACTGCCACCAACCCACATTTTGTTCTGAAGGAGAAAAGACAGGCGTTTTCCACCAACAAGGCCACACGGATCGTCTTTCCTGTCACCCCTCCCCCGTGTCCCCCGTCCTGGAAACTCGCCAGTCCCAGCTGCAGCTGTTGGGGTGCCTCCAGTGGAATCTGGGGACACGCCTTTACTCTGCCCCGCGAACGCAGCCGGTCTAGTCCTGGGGTCTAGTCCTGGGGACCGCTGGTCACAGTTGATCAAGCCAGAGCCTCCCAGCCAACCCTCCCCGAAGACTTCCCTCAGGTCTGGGTGGGGCCTGGAATCAGGCTTCTGAGACAATGGTCCCAGGTGATTCAGAAAGGTCCGGTGTGTCTGGGAGGGAAAAAGCTGATCTGCCCCCCTCCCCCCACCGCTGACCTGGTCCGAGTCAGGCTGTGTCAGCGGGCAGACACCCCCGCGCAGGCTAGCTAGGACGGGGATCCCAGCCTCCCGAATTCAAATCACCTCGGGGAAGGTTCTTCTTTAGACGACAGTGTCTCCGACTGCAGGGCCGTGCACCGGCTCCCCTGCCCTCCGCTGCTCCACAGGAAGCGGCTGAGGACCGCACCCCCACACTCACTCTGCGGGGTTCCACGGTCTTCCCTGGCCGGCCTCGCCCCAGCTGGCCCGACACACCTTGGGCTTGGGGCCCCTGCTTGGAGCGACTTTAGAACCCACTCCGGGCCTTGGGGGAGTGAGGAAGCTTGACAGGCGTAGGGTCCTTTGGGGCCTAGCTACAAAATCCTCTGGGGGACCTTCTCCGGAAGGTTCTCTGACTTAAGGGGAATGGGCGTGTTCACAGACCGAAACCCTAGGTCTCCCCATCCCACGGTCCCCCAGCTCGTCCTTCCCTTCCTCGTGGGCACGATTAGGTTCTGCCCACATTCAGATGAGCTCTGAAAGCCACTCGGGCTCCCGGATGCGCAGAGACGGCCCGACCCGCTGAGAGGCCGGCAGCCGGGCGGCGTGTTCCAGCCCGGCGGGACAGAGGGAGCGCGGAGCACAGAGCCTGCCCGCCGCCGGGGCTGGAATTCTGCGGCACCAGGCCAGGCTCGCGCCGCGTCCAGCATTCTCCCCGCGGCCTGGGAAAGCCGGAGGGATTAACTCTGCCGGCCCGCCTGCTCCCTGCTAACTGGGGGCCTGGCCACGGCCGTGGCCAGGCGATGACAGGGGGAGTCTCTGGAGTCCGGCCTCCTTCGTTTGGAGATGGAAATGGAGCTGGGGGGGCGGGAGACTGGCCTAGGGTCACGGCAGACCCCGAAGGAGAAGCCATTTGCATACCGCCTGCGCACCTGGGGAGCAGACAGGGGCACCTCTCCCGGGCCAGGGCCAGCCGCTGCGGGAACCAGCGGCACGGCAAGGCGAAGGGCCTGGCCCTCGGGAAACAGGAAGTCAGCGCGGCACCGTGGGGAGTGAGTGAGCCCAGGAGGCGCTGGGGGAGGAGGGGGCTCCCTGGACGGCCCGACAGGCCAAGCCACTGGGAGGATGCGAGACCTGAGCTCGGTCCTCGAAGGTGACTGAGGAGCCACCCACGGAAGGAGGGAAGGGCATTCCAGGCAGCAGCCACAGCACGCGCAGAGGCCCTAGGACAGGAACGGGCCTGGCCGGTCAAGGAACAGCGGTGGGCCAGGATGGCTACCGGGTAGGGAGGGGCCCCCCGTGCTGGAGGCCAGGAGAAAGGTCTGGGCCCTGTGCTAACAGCACACGCGGGTTTGTGGCAGGGAGAGTGACCGGAAGAAGTCCCCAGCTCGGGGGCTCTGGCAAGCTGTCTCCCGGGGGCGGGGCGGGGCAGGTTGCCGGGGTCAGGTGGGCTCCGACCCCCCACCGGAGCCTGGCACACTCGCTGCGGGAAGAGCCCGGGCCTTCTCCCCTGCGCCTGCAGGACACCCAGAACAGCTAGCAGGGCCGGCCTCCCCCGAAGAGCCCAGCGGCAGCACAGGCGACAGCTGCCTGTCCCTCCCCCACCGGCCTCCCCCAAGCTGCCTCTGAGCCACGAGCCACGCCAGGAATAGAGGGAACTGGTCTGGACCAGCCTGGTGGAGGGCTGTCTATAATTACCCACGCGGCTCTGCTCTCTGCCCGCTCCCCGGGCAGAGGAAGCAGGCTCAGGGCTCCCAGGCACAGCCACCAACCTCCAGCGACTGCCATATGGAGAGCGGAGCGCGGTGCCAGCAGCGCACAGAAGGCCCGGCGGGCCGCGGGCCAGGGGGGGTCTGCGGGGCAGAGTCCCGGCCTCCCCGCTCCTTCCTCCATCCCCTGGGCACTTCCTGGCTCCCAGAAGCAGGCCGCCCACCCCACCTGCGCTCTCCTACGGGCCTCACAAGGCCGGGCACGTGGACTCCCGTTTTAGGTCCCCGTCACGCCACAGCCGCGGGCCCTCAGTCCGCGCCTCAGTTTCTCGGATCCTCCAGGGTGGGGAAGAACGGGCCCAAAGGCCCGCCCCCACCCTTACCTTCTCTACGTTATCAGAACGACCGGAAGCTCTCTGCCTGAAGGAGCACAGAGGTCCTCACAGTACGGCTCTGGGCATCACCCCCGCTTCACCGAGGAGGGAGCTGGGGCTCGGACAGGGCTAAGGGGCTTGCCCAGGCTCACGCTGCCCGAAGGTGGCAGGGACCAGAAACAGGACTCGGGTCCTGCCTTGCTCCTCACCCACTCAAGAGATCTGGGAGGCTTCCTTCCCCATGTCTTCTGGAACACCAGAAAAGGGGGTGGGTGGGGGCACCTGGGGGACTTGGGGGGGGCGTGGAGCAGCGTCCGACTTCGGCTCGGGTCGTGTTATCGCGGTTCGTGAGTTCGAGCCCCACATCGGGCTTGCTGCTGTCAGCAGAGTTTCAGCTCCTCGGTCCCCTTCTCTCTGTCCCTCCCCCGCTGGCTTTCGCAAAAATAAACATTTAAAAAAAAATGAGAAGGTGGACAAGGTCCCTGCCCGCTCTTGCCTCTCCTCCAGATCGCACAGCCCTCGCGGGGCAGACTTCCCTCACCCACAGCGGAGCTGCTCCCTGCCGGAGCCACGCCGGGCGGCCTCTGGGCAAGGGAGGGAGTCATTAACCAGCCCCCCACGGAGCTCCCCTCCTCCCCCCCCCCCCCCCCCCCCCCCCCCCCC
>PITB01005479.1:38058-70141 GCA_004024585.1 Paradoxurus hermaphroditus | reverse complement strand
CTGCACCACCTCCTCCGGGCCTAGTGCATCTGAGCTCCTGGGGGGGCCTGGTTCCTCCCCTCCACCCCGCAGCGCCCACACAGGCCCCAGGAATGACGAAAGAAGAAAGCGTCACACGCTAACTGCCCGGTTCTGACACCATCGCAGGACACTCTTGTGACATGCCCGTAATGGACAAAGAGCAGAAACAGAATGGGCCTGGGGGTCGAGAGACCCGGGCTGACCTCGGTTTCGGGCACTTTCCTAACTGCCGGGCCTTGGGCTAGCAAGCCCAGAGCCTCAGTTTCTTGACCTGTAAAACGGAGGCGATGAGCCTCTGGGCGGGGGGGGGGGGGGTATGAGAGATGACGCGTGCGCAGCACCTGGCACCACGGCCGGAACGGAGCAGGTGCTCAAGCGGCTGCTATTATAAGGAGGAGGAGAAATACACTAGAGGCTGCCGGCCACCTGGCGAAGGGAATTCTAGAGTCGCCTGGGGTGCCGGCAAAATCGGGGGCTGTGGTGAGGCCTGGACTCCAATGCGGACTCCCGGCCCTCGAGCCCTGGTTCCCTCTGTGTCTGGCGGTACGACTCCGGACCTGGAGGGGCTGCTGGAAGCGAGCCCGCCCCCCAGCAGGTGCTCAGCTGGGCGCTTATCAGGCTGGCAGAGAGAGCACGTTCTAGAAGCGTTCGCCTAGTGCCGATCTCGGTACGGGTTTGACCTCCCCCACGACCCCCAGGTTGGCTGGGTGGCACCGCGTCTGGTTTCCACGGGTCCCGGGGGCCCCGCCCCGCCCCGCCCGCACTAACGGTGCTGATGGTGCGGATTTCGGGGCCTCTGCTTCCCGACAGTGAGCTCAAAGGCAGGGGCCGACGCGGCCCGGCGGGGCCTCCTCTGGTTCCCGGACTGACGCCCTCTGCGCCCCAACGAGATGAGCTCGCTGTCGCCCCAGAACCGAACGGGCTTCCTTTTCTTAAGAGATGTTTCTGAACCAGCTTGGTCTCTCGGCCACCCCGTCCCACACAGGAGCGCTGGAGGTTCTGCAGGAAAGCAGCAGCCTCCTCTGGCAGTGAAGGCAGAACCCCACAGGCTGCGGCCAATCGACGGCTGGGTCACCCCAAAACCTCGCATCCGGGGCGGGGCGAGGGACACCGAGGTTTCCGCTGCGGATCCTGGTAGCTGGCAGGGCACTGTGAATCCCCGGGGTGCCCTGGCAACAGGCAGGGGCGACTCGGGCAGGCTCTGCGGGTGCCAGGTGCGGGCAGGCACGGCCGGAAGCCCCCATTCCCACACCAGAATCAGCTAAGGGCCCGAGGGGGTCCCCGAAGGGCACACCCACCCTGCCGGCAACTCTTTCCTCACAAAACCCAGCCCCCCCCCCCTTGCTGGTGCCCTTTGAGCAGTTTCAACAGGAACTGATTTGTCAACATTTAATCTTTAGAAACGCGCTCTTTGTATGCAGAACGCCCTGACATCAGTATAATGACGCTTGACAAAAACACGCTTACAGGGGTCGGGCTCACCGCCTCACGTGCAACCCCGTGCAACCCCGCGAAGCAGTATCACCACGAATCATTTCACAGATGGAAAAACTTCCTCCCAGGGTAGCGTCCAAGCGGAAAGAAGTTTTTATCTCGGATTTTGGTCCCCAGGGGCTGGCGGGGCAAGGGTGGACGGAGCCCTTAGGGCCAAGGAAAAGCCTCAGGGGAACAGACCCACCATTTCGAATTTGTGCGATTCCAAAGGAGCACGGTGGGGAAGTTTCTCGATCCACCTGAAGCCTGGGGGCAGGAAGAGGGGAAAAAAGTGCGTCTCCCCATCCCGTCTCCTGTTCCGCAACACCACTGTGCTTTGCGCAGGAAATCTCCATCTTTTTGCGCCCAGAGTAGAAGCTTGGGCCGCTCCCCCATTCCCTACAGCTCGGCCCCCCAGGCCCGCGTGCACTGGCTCGGTAGAGGGGGGAGGAGAGGGCCAGAGGGAGGTATATATACCAGGAGCTCTGATCTACTAAGCGGCTGGTACTGCCTCCCTCGCGGGCGGCTGGTGCACCAAAGCCCTCTAGTGTCTGTGAGCCCAGAAACAGCGGACAACAAAGGCCCTCACATCTAAGGATACGAGGCTGTCTCCGATCCCAGGCGGGGGCTACCCTACTTGGCCCCTTGACATGAGCAGAGACCTCTCTGCGATTTGGATCGCCGTCCCTGCTGACGGTTCTGAAAGGGAAGGGGAACGCAGCAGGGGCAAGCTGAGCCCCAACACCCCCTGCTCCAGTCCCTGAAGCCACGGGGGGTGGGGGGGGTCCTCGAGAAAAGGCAGCCGTGAAACGCGGAACACTCGTTTCACTCGGAGGCCGGCTCCAGAGAGGAGGAGGCGCCAGGAGCGGGGGCTGGCCAGGAGTCCCCCCGATGACCTCCTGCCGCGCTCCCAGCTCTCAGACAGGCTGCGGTCCCTGCCTCTGCCTGCGCCTGTCCACTCCTCTCTCAGCACTGTCTCAACTGCTCTCGGAGCTGGACGGGACAGGGATGCCCTCCTTACACGGCTGGAGAAAACTGCATGCGGGGCGAGGCAGGGCGGGGAGGGAGGAGGGGCTCCAGGATGGGCGCTCCCCAATTCGGGCGCTCCGGCCTCGGGGAGAAGCCAGCGCGGCAGCGAGACAGTTCTGGGATCCAGCAGGCCGGGTCTCCCTAGACCTGGGGAACTCGGCAAAGTCATTGTCCAGCCCCCTGGGGCTGCTGTGAGGGTTCAATGCAAGGACACGCACGGCTAAAGTGCCCGGCCCAGGTCTGACTCAGAATCCGAGTACTTAGTAACAAATGTCACAGGGAGTCATCCCCGTCGCTGCCTGCACTCTCCCGGCCCCAGCTCCTCCCCTGGACACCAGCTGCCGCAGCCCCTTCTAATAGGCAACCAGCAACTGTCCAAGACTGTCGTGGACTGGGTGTGTCCCCCCCCAATCTCATGGGTCGAGATCCGAACCCCCAAGATGATGAGATGCGGAGATGGGGGCACTGGGGAGGTGGTTAGGTCCCCTCCTAAAAGGGGAAGTGCCTTTATAAAAGAGACGCCAAGGCGCCAGTTCGCCCCTTCCACAAAGCGAGGACGCCGTGACAGGGTGGCTGCCTACACGGAAGCAGGCCCTCGCCAGGCACCAGATCTGCCAGCATCCTGACCTTGGACTTCTAGCCTCCAAAACTCAGAGTTAAACTTCAGTTGTTGGAGAGCCACCCGTTCTGGGCTGTTTTGTTACAGCGGCTCAGGCGGACTAAGACAGGCCCCGTAAAGTCCTCAACGCTCTCCGGCGCCTCAAGTCCATGCTCCTTCTCCGGCTCACGCAGTTTTCTCTCAAGGACCCTCACGCCCAGACTCGGACTCATCACTCCCAGGACCACCTTAGCCCTGACCCTCTCACCCCCATCACCCCGAGCGCCTGCAAATCCCCTGCTGCGCGCCTTGGAGGGAGGTCAGTCCCTCGGGTAGGTGTCCTCAGTCCCCGGCCCCACCATGCCCGTCAGGGATCCTTCAAATAGGTTCTCCTGGAGCTCCAAGACACTTCTTGACCCGGCTGCTCTCCCAGACCGGTCCCCTTCAAGGCCTCAGGCCAGGTTCCCTCGGCCCGGGCTCGCCTCCGGCCTCTTGGCCCATCTTCAGCCTCGAGACGCGGCCCTCCCACCATCTCAGACGATCTCTCCTCGAACCGAGCTCCCACAGCCCGGGCCTCCCGGCCCTTGGCCGGTGTCCCCTCTACTACTTTAGACCGTGGCTCCTCCTCCCGGAATCCCGTTCGTTCTCTAGGCTCGAGCCCTGCGACTCTACCCCGCCGCTTCGGGCCGTGACTCCTTCGTCCTCTCCGCGTAGGTCCTCGCCAACCCCTCGCCGCGGTTCTTACCCAAACAGGCCCGAGAAGAAGGACTGCGAGTTTTTCACTTTGCGCTCCGCCTCGGCCAGCAGCGCCATCGCCTCCGCTTCTTTCCCCGAGTTGTCCATGGCGGCCGCAAAGGCGAACGGGTCAGCAAACGGCCGGACCCGGGCCCAAGGGGCACTCAGCCGCGGCCGGGCCGCGGAAGGCAGGTCGGGGGAAGCTTAGCCGGCTGCGTTGACGTCGCACCGGTGCGCACCGCCTGCTGCCCGGCACCAGGTGATCTGCGCCGGCCAACCAGCGGTCCGGTAGGGGGGCGCGCGCCCTGCCGGCCACGCCCCCTCCACTCGCCGCACACCGCCCGGTGACTCACGGCGTCCAATCGGCGAGCCGCCGCTTCAACGCTTGCGCATAGAGCCGCGTAGGACACCCCCCCTCTTCCTGGTGCGCGCTACGACGCGCCACGTGACTCGTAGAAGCCAATCGTAGTCTCCGCCGTCAAAGACCCGCCCCGAAGTGCTACTCTCTGGCTCCTGCTCTACCAATCAGCAGCATCCTCAGTCTCGGCCCGTACCTCCCCGCGGAACTTGCGCCCCAGTCAGCTGACCACTGACCCTCACGTGACAGCTCCCGGCTCCGGCCGCAAGATACGCCCCGCCCCTGTTCGGGTTTGACAGGTCTCCTGCGCATCGCTTAGGCCCCGCCTCCGCGCCTTCTCTGGCGGGTTCTTCACCAGGGGAAGCGTAAGCGGTGAGGCATCCGCTCTGCTTTTTTTTTGCGCCCTCTGTCGACGGATACTGAAACTGGTTTGGGAAGGCCGTAAAGTACTTTGCCGGGGGAAACAAAAACTAAGCGAGGGCTGTCTCTGGTTTCTTAAAAAAAAAAAAAAAAAAAAAGGCTGTCAAAAATTCAGACACCCAGAGCCCAGATCGTTGTTTTTAATACCATTCTCCAGTAAAAGCAACCAGGGCTCCTTGATAAATGGCTGCTTTGAGGCTTGGGCAGGAAATTACACAGGATGAGCCTGGAGCATCTCGTAGTGCCAAAAAGGAAATGTGTGTGTCGTGCACACTCACACAAACGGTAGGGTATGTCAAAGAGACAAAGGAGCCAGCTGGAAGAGCGGCCCGTGGCCAAGGCTGGAACGATCCGAGCAATACAATAAACTAGTATTGGATTATAATCCACTGCATAAAATATCCCCGCGCCCATGTTGGTTTAAATGAACGATCCAGTTTAGAGACCTGTGACGGGCTCTGGCTGATGGCTCAGAGCCTGGAGCCCGCTTGAGATTCTATGTCTCCCTCTCTCTACTCCTCCCCTGCTCACTCTGTCTCTGTCTCAAAAATAAACATTAAAATTTTTTTTTAATGATCCAACAAATAAGTGGGGAGAATAGACAAATATTTCATGCAGAAGAACGAAGCCTTTTCCGTAGATGCTCCTTTCTCGAGAAGGTGAAGTGTACCTCCTCACTCTTTCGTGATTTCCCTCCAGAGTGCAGTACAGGAAAGGAATGGGGGGACTAAGTTTCCGGTGGAGAAGCCTGCCCTGTCAGCCAGGTGCTTGACGTGACAGTCAACAGTCGTGAGTCACGCTGACAGAATGTACTCTCAGTGATGAGAAGTGAGCGGCACTTCACCTCTGTGGCCTCTCTCCCCGTCGGACGAATCCCAGTTGAGGCACCTTCTTGGAAGTACCTGACCAGCGTTCTCAGCACTGTCAAATCACTAAAAACGAGGGAAAGTCGAGAAACTATCACAGCCAAGAGGAGCCTATGGAAACATGACTATTACATGTAATGTAGTATCGGGGTGCCTGGGGGGCTCAGTCCGTTAAGGGTCGGGCTTCAGCTCCCTTCATGATCTCCAAGTCTGTGAGTCTGAGCCCTGAATCAGGCTGTCAGCTCAGAGCCTGGAGCCTGCTTCAGATTCTGTGTCTCCCTCTCTCTATCTGCCCCTCCCCCACTCACAGTCTTGTCTGTCTCTCTCTCTCAAAAATAAGCATTAAAAAAAAATTTTTTTTTAAATATAATGTGGTATCCCGAGGGGGATGCTGAAACAGATGTTAGGTAAAAACTAAGGCAACGTGAATAAAGTATGGACTTTAGTTAATAATAATGTGTCAGTATTGGTTCAGTAATTGCAACAAACGTACCATACTCATCTAGGGTGTTAATAATAGGAGGAAGTGGGTATGGGGTATATGGGAATTCTCTGATCATTTTCACACAGTCTTTCTGAAAATCTGAAAACCATTCTACTAAGACAGATTCTTATAAAAAAATCTAAGGTCTTGAGGGGGCCTGGGGGGTGCACAGTTGGTTAGGTGTCTGACTTTTTTTTTTTAAGTTTTTCATTTACTTACTTGTTTTTGAGAGAGGCAGAGACAGCATGAGTGGGAGAGGGGCAGCGAGAGAATCCCAAGCAGGCTCCACGCTGCGGGCACAGAGCCCAATGCGGGGCTCGAACCCACAAAACCCTGAGATCACGACCTGAGCCGAAAACCGAGTCTGATGGATGCTCAACCGACTGAGCCGCCCAGGCACCCTTAAGCATCCGACTTGTTGATTTTGGCTCAGGGCGTGATCTCACGGTTGTGAGACTGAGCCCCGAGTCGGGCTCTGTGCTGAGAGCGGGGGGGCCTGCTTAGGATTCTCTCTCCCTCTCCCGCTGCCCCTCCCCTGCTCATGCATGCATGTGTATGCACTCCCTCCAAATAAATGAACTTCAAAAAAAACCTCAAGTTCCAGGGCCCTGCCCCCAATGACTCCAGTGCGGAAATCTGTGTCAGGATACAGGGACGTACGTCTCCTTACAGGACTCCCAGCTGGCTAGGACGCAGGGAATTCTGGGCCAGCCGGGTGAGAAAACGCTGCTCTCTGGAGGTGGGGACGGGGTTTGGCTGGGGGAGGGTGCCGATTCACAAGAAACCTTTGGTCTCCTCTCACCTCAGAGACCCTCTCGGGGCACCCGCTTGTGGTTGCCGCTCTGCCCTGACCACGCGGCAGGTGGGGGTGAGGCTGGATTACCACAAGCGGTTTCGGTTCCGTGTCCGTCCAAGCAGCCCTGCCATCAAAGCTTCTGTTTGTTCCAGGCTGTCGATTTCAGGCTGGTCTGTTATGCAGCAATAGGCGACTAGTATACCACGCACCTGTTAGGCCAGCGTTTTTCATTTCCAGAAGGTTAGCTTGTTCTTCGGGGCGGGACCCAAGCAGTAGCAGCAATGGCAGGAGGACACGTGAAACAGCGGCTGCTCAGTCCCCGCGGCGCGCCCTGCCGAACACTTCGTTTACAGTTTCTCATATACCGGATCCGCGGGGGCAGGGGGGGGGGGGTCAGCGCTTTGCATCCCATTTCCCAGAATGAGAAGACTAAGGCTGAGGCAGGGAAAGTGACTTTCCCACGGTCACGAAGAAAGGAGTGGGGGAGGGGTGGTGCTGCCCCGGAGATGCTGGCCGTCCCGCTTCAGCCCAGACCACCGTCTTCCCCCGCTGCCATCTGCCTCCCCCCTGCTCCCACGGCAGGGTGCGCTCCTCCCTGCCGCCCAGGATCCCGTCCGTGCCCCAGCGGCCACAACGCCGCGGTCACTCCCTAAGACTCGGCCCCTGCTGTGTTCCTCGGGTCACTTGGTGGTGGACACGAGGTCTCCCCGCCCAGCAGCCATCTCTGCTTCCCCTCCGTTTCCGGGCAGACGGAATCCCAGTTCTTCTTTTTTTTTAAATTTTTTTTAACATTTTAAATTTATTTTTGAGAGACATAGAGACAGAGTGAGCAGGGGAAGGGCAGAGAGAGGGAGACACAGAATCCGAAGCAGGCTCCAGGCTCTGAGCCGTCAGCACAGAGCCTGACGCGGGGCTCGAACTCACAGACCGTGAGATCATGACCCGAGCCGAAGTGGCCGCCCAACCGACTGAGCCCCCCAGGCGCCCCACGGAATCTCAGTTCTGATCCAGTGGGAACGAACTCGAGGGGTCACGCTGGTCTCCCCTGGTCCTGGGGACAAACCCTGAGGGTCCAGGAAAACTGTGGACGCTCCTTCCAGGCACCAGGGCTCCACAGAGAAAGAGCTCGGGCGACACCTCTGCCAGTGGCACGGGAGGGCCATTCAGCGGGGGCGGGGGGTGCTGTAAACTCTCCTGGCTCTTCAAATGGGACACAAGGGGGAGGGCGCCTGGGGCGCTCCATCAGTCGGTTGAGCGTCGACTTCAGCTCAGGTCATGATCCTGTGGTCTGTGGGTTCGTGCCCCGCGTCGGGCTCTGTGCTGATGGCTCAGAGCCTGGAGCCTGCTTCAGATTCTGTCTCCCTCTCTCTCTGGCCCTCCCCCACTCAGGCTCTCTCTCTCTCTCTCTCTCTCTAAATAAACAAACATTGGAGAAAAAAAAAGGACACAAGGGCGGGCCGTGCTCTCTTCCCCGCACCCCCGAAGGTCTGGCGTGCTGTGGCCGGCTGCTGACGGTGGTCCTGGGTCTCACGGCCCAGCCGCCCGCACCGCCGTATGCCCCGGCTGCTGAAACTGCCGGTGACTTCCCTGCTCCCGTGGCCGCGAGCATACCCACGGTCAGCACCGACAGCCATCTGGTCACGGGTTTCTCACCGCTGCCTTCCCGCTCCTAGAACGTAAGCTCCACAGGGAGAGGGGCCTCGTTCCCGGCATCGCGGCGGCCCGGATGCACGGACCGGGCACTGTCTGGCTCATATCCTAGAAGGCGCTTACTAGGTGCCGGCTGAAGGAGGGGACGAGGCCCCTGGCGTGCTGCGGCCGGCTGCAAGTCCGGGGCAGGGACCGCGCTCACTCATCTCTGTGGCTCAGGGCGTGGCAGGGGCTCAAAACTCTGTTGACCAGCAGGCCGGGGAAGCCAGAAGACAGCGGTTCAAGAACCCAATTTAATAAGATTTACAAGTCGACACGTACAAAAAACACCTAACAATGTACAAGTCATTGCGAGACTAGGGACTGAGTCTGGAGGGCAGAGAGGCCCCCGGGGGGGCCCCGAGGCTGGAGACCTGAAGGCACGTTCCCGCTGACTCTCTGCGTCTTGGCCTCATCTAACAAATGTAACGGAACCCCGAAGCCGAGGCTAAGACTGAAGAGCTGCCCGGGGTCGGCCTCGCTCCCTCCCCAGCCTCCCTGCTCCGGGCGGGGTGGAACTGGAAGAAGGGGAGGCGCTATGAACCAAGGAGCACGGAGCCTCCGGCGCCAGCCAGCAGGGACGGCGCCGCGGTCTGGGGTCCGGGCGCTTCTCCTGCCTGTGTACGGCCAAACGCCCACTGTGTTTCCAGGCCGGGCCGGCCGCCGAGGGGCAGTGAGGGCGGGGAGGAGGCAGAGGGGGGGCCCCGGACCTCCCGGAGAGGCCGAGGGGGAGGGTGGCGGGGCTGGAGGCCCCGATGCCAGCTCCCCGCCCAGGAATCACCACTGCAGGGGCCCGATGTCGGCCCCTATCTCCTCCTCCTCCTCCTCCTCCTCCTTCAGCTGGAAGGGCTTCACCGGCCACTTCACCCTGACGATGGGCTCCACGTGGTCCTGAAGCCGGTGTCGCTTCATGTGGGCGTTTCGACTCTTGATTTTGTCGAACACCCTGCGGAGTCACCAGAGGACGTGGGTCAGGGCCGGGGGCAGGCGGGCCACCCGAGGGCAGCCGGGGGGTGGAGGGCAGGGGGCGCGGGCACTCCCGGGGGGAAGGGCCGGTACCTCTCACACTCCCTGCAGGGAAAAACGCCCTGGCGCTCCACACTGCCCGGCGGCTCGGGGGTGCGCTTGGGGCCGGCGCTGGGGCTGGAGCTGAGAATGGACTCTCTCCTGTAACTCTTGGTCTTTATCTTGAACTCAGGAGTGGGGCGGTGGCTGGGTCTCTCCCGAGGGCTGCACGTGACCTGCGGAGAGCAGAGGCAGAGGCCGGGGTCAGGGCGCTGGGCCCCGCCCTCCCGAGGGAAGCCTCTCCTCCACGGTGGAGCCCTTCTCTCCGGGCACCCTTCCGCTTCCTCGGCCTGGAAGGGCCGTGGGCGCCTCCGGATCAGTGCTGACCTCCAGCCCCGCCCACCCCCGACCTTCTACCTTGGCTTCTGGCCTGTCTGCCTCCTCTGGCTCTCTCTTGACTCTCTTTTCCAGCCCCGGGGCTCGGCCACAGTCAAACTTGATCATTTTTTTCCAGATGTAATAATACTCAACACACTGGGCTACAGTCTTTGTCTGAATCTAGTGAAAGAACACAGAAGCCGGCTATGGGCGACAAGCGGCCTCAGGTGTCGCCGTGAAGCCCTGAATCCCCTCCCCCTGGGGCCAGTCGCTTCCTGAAAGCCTTCCTGAAATGTCTCGCTGCCAGGAGCAGAGAATCACGAAGCCCTCGCGGCTGATGAGGGGTCCGAGAGGCTCGGAGCGAAGCCCCCAGAGCCAGCACGTCCAAGCGCTGCGCACCCCAAGGGGCAAATCCATCCCGGGATGCTTCCCTGAGGGCAGGCGGCCTGGAAGGCTGACTTGGAGCGTGCTCACGGCCACCTCGCGCCCAGCAGCCACGAGCCTGCCCGCTGGGACTAATGGGAGCGGAATGCCCCCAGGCAGGGGGTGCCCCCTTCGGAACCCCGAGGCCGAGCCCCCCCCCCCGCCCAGGGACAGAGGAAAGTGGCCCCAGAGAGGAGGAAGAGGTTCCCAGGGCGCGGCTGGATCCTCGGCATTCGGAGCCCAGCGTTTGCCCCGCCCCCCCAAGGGATCCCGCGAACCAGGACTCCTGGGAGAACAGACCGCGGCGGCGAAGTTTAACGGCCCCGGAAAGAAAACGGCGCCGCTAAATTAAATTGGCCGTTTAGCCTCTGGAGCTCACTTCAGAAAACACCTCCTCCGCGTGACTCTGTCTCCGCTTTGTGTGTCCCCGCACACTGAGAGTCAGAATAGCACATCCCTGCCCGTCTAGGAAATATCGCGGAGTTAAAAAAAAAAAAAAAAAAAGAGTTGAACTTTTGCTTCCAAACAAGCCAGAGCGGCGGGGGCTCGATCTCTCTCCCATCCCCAGCGGGGAAGAGACCCAGGTGAAATGTGTGAAAGGCCGGCTGGTAAGACATCGGGCATCGAAGAAGTCCTTCTGAGAGACGGGAACGAAAACGGCCACCTCGGGAGAGTCTCCGTGTCGCGGCCGGGGGAGGGGCCCGGGCGGGGCCGGGGGAGGGGCCCAGGCGGGGCCGGGGGAGGGGCCCGGGCGGGCCGGCGGGCGGGCTCCCTGAGCTGAACGAGAGCCGAGAGCCGAGGGCCGAGGGCCTGGGACCCAGGCGGCAGGAGCGCCGGGGACGAGGCGCAGCAGAGGAGACGGCGGCGCGGAGGAAATTTCCAGAGGTGCGAGAGAGTCGCCCTGGGGACGCGGCGAAGCGCGTGTGAAGAGACCAGGCGAAGCGAGGGAAAGACCCCTCAAGACGGCCAGAGGCGAAGGCGCCCGTGGCTCTCACGGGCCGGGAATGGTGTGTGTCCCCACAGCTGGGGTGGAGAACCTTGTAATTCACCGGGTGCTGATCGAGTGAGGAGGAGGGTTTTGCCTCAGAAATGAGGAATAATTCATCAGCCTTAGACAAAAGCTGTTCTGGTCGCATGTTAAAAAATCTAAAAGCAATAACCCAAAGGAACACGTTGTGGGGCGCCTGGTGGCTCAGTCCATTAGACGTCTGACTCGACTTTGGCTCAGGTCCTCCTCCCAGGGTCGTGGGATCGAGCCCCGCGTCAGGCTCTGACAGCACGGGGGCCTGCTTGAGACCCCCTTTCTCCCTCTCTCTCTGCCCCTCCCCAGCTCGCACGCAAATGCGCTCTCTTTCTGTCTCAAAACATACAAGCTTTTAAAAAAAGGAAAAAGTTGTTTTCAAGTAACTGTGTGCCAGAACAAAGTTCAAGAATATGTGTAAGTATGCAAAAATATCCAGCAACAAGCTGAAATTCACACTGCCTAGAATCTAATGGAAAATAACCAGGCATGCAAAGAAGCAGGAAAAGAAAATATATAATGGGGAGAAAGTCAATGTGTCAAAACCAACCCAGAACACACACAGATGTTAGAATTGGCAGCGAAGGGCATTAAATATTATTATATCTGCATAACATATGATCAAAAAGCTAAGTAAACATATGGAAGATAGAAAAGAGACCCAAAGAGGGGCACCTGGGTGGCTCAGTTGGGTAAGTATCCGACTTCGGTTCAGGTCATGATCTCACGGTCCGTGAGTTTGAGCTCTGGATCTGGCTCTCTGCTGGCAGCCCAGAGCCGGGAGTCTGCTTCGGAGTCTTTCCTCTCTCTGCCCCTCCCCCACCCACACACTCACTTCCTCTCTCTCTCTCCCCCCAAAATAAATAAACATGAAAAAAAAGAAAAGTAAAAAAAGAGACCCAAAGAGAACTTTTAGGGACAAAAAAAAAATCTAACATGAAAACTGCACAGCATGGGATTAATGACAGATTTGGCACTGCGGAAGAAAAGATGAGTGAACTTGAAGATACAGAGATAGAAACCATCCAAAAGGAACCACACAGAGGGAAAACAGTCAGCAAAATGAAAAAGAGTATCAGTGAGCTGTGGGGCAGGCGCAGGAAGCCACACACACACATACACGTTAGTGGGGTCCTTGAAGGAAAAGGGAGGGACAGGAGACATATTTGAAGAAGGAAGGCTGAATATCCCCCAATTTAATGAAAACTACAAACCCACAGATCTAGAAGCTCAACAAACTCCATGTGCAAGAGAGAGAGAAAAAAAAGAGAAAACCATGCCAAAGCACACCATAATAAAGCGGCTCAAAGCCAGTTTGGAGAAATGTGGAGAAATCATACAAACAGCCGGCCACAGAACACACAAAAGACATGTGTTGTACGTAGGAACGAAGACAAGGAAGTCAGATTTCAGGCTGGAAACAACAAAAGCAAGAAGAAAATCGAGCAACATCTTTAAATTACTTCAAGAATTAAAAAAAACTGTCAAACTAAAATTCCATACTTAGCAAAGATAGCTTTCAGAAATGAAGGCAAAATAGAGACTTTTTTTTTTAACATTTTTATTTTTTGTTGAGAGACAGAGAGAGACAAAGCACAAGCAGGGGAGGGGCAGAAAGAGAGGGAGACACAGAATTGGAAGCAGGCTCCAGGCTCTGAGCCATCAGCACAGAGCCCGACATGGGGCTCGAACTCACAAACTGTGAGATCATGACCTGAGCCGAAGTCGGACGCTCAACCGACTGAGCCACCCAGGTGCCCTGAGACTTTTTTTTAAAGTTTATTTATTTACTTGGAGAAAGAGAGAGAGAGAGAGACAGAGCGAGCAAGTGGGGAAGGGGCAGAGAAAGAGAGGGAACGAGAGAATCCCAAGCAGGCTCCGGCACCACCAGCGCAGAGCCCGATGCAGGGCTCATACTCATGAACCGCAAGATCATGACCTGAGCTGAAACTGGATGCTTAACTGACTGAGCCCCCCAGGCGCCCCTTTGGCTTTTTTAGACACACAAAAGCTAGAAAAATCCATCATTAGCAAACCTTGCACCCAAGAAATGTGAAAAGATTTACATCTATCTATTTCTTTCTGGAAAATGATACCTGATGGAAACGCGGACTTACACAAAGGAATCGACAGCCACGAAAATAGTAATATATTAACTATAGTAATATACTTATATTATACATGTATTATATATTATACATTATACATTATATAGTATACATATGCATATATTACTATGTTTAATATATTACTATATTTATTTACTTTATTAAATATATAAAATACATAAAACGAGTATATTTTTCCATGAGTAAAAATATAAGACTTCGTATTATCGAAATCTCTCTCAAAATAATTGGCTGTTCAAACAAAAAAAAATAACAGGGTATCCGGGGGTTTGTAACATATAGAAAATAAGATGCATAACAATAAGCACAAAGGCCAGGAGGAGAGAGAAGTACACTAATCTTCTGCACACAAGTGTGTCCAATCACTTGAAGGTTCAACTGTGGTGAGTTAAGGATGTGTAGTTAAAAACCCTAAAGCAACCACCAAAGTAATGAGTTATAACCAACAAGCCAATAAAGGAGATAAGACAGAATCCTCAAATTTACTACTCCATTAATCCAAAAGAAGGCAGAAAAAGCAGAAAGGGGAGACAAAGGTCAGATGAGACAAACAGAAAACAAACAGCAAGATGATGGACTTGAACCTAATCATCTCGATAATCACAATAAATGTGAATGGTCTAAACACCCTAACTAGAATACTAAATATTAAAAAAAAAAAAGTGTACAATGGAATATTACTCAACCATAAAGAACGAAATCTTGGCATTTGCAACAACATGGATGGAGCTAGAGAGAATAACGCTGTGAAATAAATCAATTGGAGAAAGACAAATACCGCGTGACTTCACTCCCATATGGAATTAAAAGACAAAAAAAGAAAAAAAGAGACAAATAAGAAAACAGATTCTTTTTTAAAATGTTTATTTATTTATTTTGAGAGGGGAGAGGGGCAGAGAGAGAAGAGAGAGAATCCTAAGCAAGCTCTGCACTGTCAGTGGAGAGCCTGATGTGGGACTTGCACTCAAACTGTGAGATCATGACCTGAGCTGAAATCAAGAGCTGGACAACTAACCAACTGAGCCAACCAGGCACCCCAAAAAAACAGATTTGTAACTACAGAGAACAAACTGGTGGTTACCAGGGGGGAAAATGAGGCAGGGGGATGAAATAGGTGAAGGGGATTAAAAGTATGTTTATCTTTTTTTTAATTTTAATTAAAAAAAATTTTTAGTGTTTATTTTTGAGAGAGAGAGAGACACAGAGTGTGAGTGGGGGAGGGGCAGAGAAAGAAGAAGACAGAATCTGAAACGGGGTTCGGGCTCGGAGCTGTCAGCACAGAGCCCAACGCGGGGCTCTATCCCACGAATCGTGGGATCATGACCTAGCCAGAGCTGGATGCCTAACTGACCGAGCCTCCCAGGTGCCCCAAGACTACACTTGTCTTGATGAGCGCTGAGGAATGTACAGAACTGCTGAATTAGTTTTATATTGTACACCTGAGACTAATGTAACACTTCACGTTAATTATATTTCAATTAAAACAAATTAAAAAGGCAACATCTGCCACATGCTGCTTATGACGACATACTTTACATGCAAAACCGCGGATACACAGAAGATAGGAGGATGGAAAAGGGTACGGCACGCAAAAGCCCGTTGCCTATCCAGAGAAAGCTGGAGTGGTTATTATAATAATAACCGGAAAATAGATTTTGGAGCAAAAAATAACAGCAGGGATATTAGAAGATGAGAAGAGAGAGGGATTCTCTCTCTCTTCTCTCTCTGCCCCTCTCCCCTCTCAAAATAAATAAATAAACATTTAAAAAAAGAATCCGTTTTCTTATTTGTCTCTTTTTTCTTTTTTTTTGTTTGTTTTTCAATTCCATATGGGAGTGAAGTCACGCGGTATTTGTCTTTCTCCGATTGATTTATTTATCCCTGCTGTTTATGAAATTATTTACTTATCATGTCATAATAAAAAGGTCAATTTAATCAAGAGAACGTAAGAACCGTTTTAAGTGTTAATGCCTCGAAATCACAGCTTCAAAACCCACGAAGCGAAGCGAGCGCGGACAGAACCACAGGGAAGAGCAGGCCCACGGGCGCAGCCGAGTGCGCCAACATCCCGTTCTCCGTAACTGTCCGAGTACACAGCAGGGTACAGAAGACCCAAACCATACCATCAGCCATCTTGAACTGATACTTATTATAATTTTGTTAATGTTTATTTGTGAGAGCCACACAGAGCATAAGTGGGGGAGGGGCAGAGACAGAAGAAGACGCAGAATCGGAAGCAGGCTCCAGGCTCTGAGCTGTCAGCACAGAGCCCGACGCGGGACTCAAACCCACGAACCTCGAGGTCATGACCTGAGCCGAAGTCGGCCGCTTAACCGACTGAGCCCCCCAGGCGCCCTTGACCACAGCTTTTTAAAATTATAAACTGTTTCCGATACAAGCGCGGCGTCACCCCCGACGGGACCCTCAGCTCTAGCCCGGCTGGGCTGCGGGAGGTGGGGCCCTGTCTAGGCCAGCGCGCCCACGTCCACCTTACCGTCTTGTGTATCAAGTAAAAGTCCTTCTTGTGGGCGCAGAACGCCTTCTTGAAAAGCCTCTTCTCCATGGGGGTCCAGCTGTCCGACCCTGTGAGAGGAAGATCCTTTTCACGGCTGCCGGTACCAAGCGCCATTATGTGTGGAGCCTTCTGCTACGCCCCTAACTTGCTTAATCCTGTGCGACCCCCCCAGAAACCTTATTAGCAGGCAGGGACCATCGCCATCTCCTCCCCACAGATGCAGGGCAGGCGTGCTCCACCGCGGCACCCCGGCCTGCCTCCAGCTCTCCCTGGCCGGGAGCCTCCCCTCCCCGGCCGGGCAGAGCCCACGAGGGAACCCTGGGAAAGGGGAAGGGTAGGATGCAACTAGCAGAAAACCCGCCCGCGGGGTGGCCCCTGGGGAGGACAGGCCCCTCCGGAAAAGCAGGTGAAGGCAGGTGGTGCCGGGAGGGGGCGCCAACCTGGAGCTCGCCCTGCACCGCCTGCACGAAGCCCAGGGCAACGTCCGGGTGAGGGGGGGCAGGGGCAGGGGCAGGGGGGTCTCGGGGAACCGGCTGTTCACAAGGTCTCGGCCAGGCAAAAACCACACCCGCCGCCCTGCTCCAGTCACCTGTGTAGCGGTAGTCAGCCAGCGGGTGGGCCTGCGGTTTCTGGGGTCCTCTGAGTAAGAGGGTCTCCAGGGCCACCTGGAACAAGAGGAGGATGGCAGGCGATTTTTTCTTTCATGCATCCAAAAAACACTTAGAGGGGCGCTTGGGTGGCTTAGCCGGTTGAGCGTCCGACTTCGGCTCAGGTCATGATCTCGTGGCTCTTGAGTTCCAGCCCCGCGTCGGGCTCTGTGCTGACAGCTGGGAGCCTGGAGTCTGCTTCGGACGCTGTGTCTCCTGCTCTCTCTGCCCCTTCCCCACTCATGCTCTGTCTCTCTCTCTCGCTCTCAAAAATAAACATTAAAAAATTAAAAACAAAAACAACGACAACACTTAGAGCCCTCCATCAGGCCTTCTCGGTCCTCCTGCTCAGAGCGTGCGTGGTCCACAGACCGGCCCCCCCCCCCCCCCCCCCCCCCCCCCCCCCCCCCCCCCACCGTGAACCATCCGTGGACGCAGGGGCTGCATCGCTAAGCACACCGCCGAGGGCAGCTGACACAGAGTTCTTGTGGCAAGATTTTCCGGACGCAGAGACGGCGTGGGGGTTTATTTGGGCGCGAGCGCCTTCCTTCACAAGGACCCGCATTTGGAAAAGCACTGCTCTCGACCGCTGCCCCTCTTTGCGTTCTTCCTAGCGCTCATCACCAACGATCTTTAAAAACATATTTCCTATTTTTGGGGCGCCTGGGTGGCTCATTCGGTTGAGTGTCTGACTTCTGCTCAGGTCATGATCTCAGTTTGTGAGTTCGAGCCCCACATCGGGCTCTGCACTGACAACATGGAGCCTGCTTCAGATCCTCTGTCTCCCTCTCTCTCTGCCCCTCCCCTGCTCACGCTCTCTCTTTTTCATAAATAGATAAAATAAAATAAATTTTAAAACATATTTCCTGTTTCGACTCTTCTAAAATGTAAGCCCACAAAGAGAGGGATTTTGTCCTGGTCACCAGAGGAACCGTGACTGTGGCCACTGGTGCCTGGGGACCAAGCTCAGGTGACGGCACTTCCTCCCCTCCTCGGAGCTGGCTGCCCATCTAACAACAGGAGTGAGCAGGCCCCTGTGGAGGGGCGGAGGCGTTTCTGCTGCGTTGGCAGTTCTCATACATGGGTTTTAACCCAAGAGATAGCAGTAAATGAACCCAATCAGGGGTGCCTGGGGGGCTCAGTCGGTGGAGCCTTCGACTTCGGCTCAGGTCATGATCTCCTGGTTTCTTGAGTTCAAGCCCCGCGTCGGGCTCTGTGCTGACAGCTCGGAGCCTGGAGCCTGCCTCAGATTCTGTGTCTCCCTTGCTCTCTCCGCCCCTCTCCCACCTGCACTCAGTCTCTCAAAAAACAAAAGAAGAAATGTTTAAAAAAAAAACCAAACCGGTGCAGGACCTGAGCTGGGTGCACTGGGCTGCGGCTCCCCAGTGCCCCTGAGCTGTCTCCGAGGGACACCGGCCCCGTGGCTGCACCAGAGAGACACCCGGCTCACGGAGCCCACGCCTGTGGCTCGTGAGGACCACACCGATCCCAAAGCCGCGGAGGAAGGACGCTGGCCGTCCTTCACTGTCCCTGAGCCGCACGGCCTGGAGCGGACCGCACACTGCCCCGGGAGAGCACGGGGCTCCCCGAGACCCCCCTGCCCCTGCCCCTGCCCCCCCTCACCTGGACGTTGCCCCGGGCTTCGTGCAGGCAGTGCAGGGCGAGCTCCAGGTTGGTGCCCCCTCCCGGCATCACGCTGGAGCAGGCCACGTTGCAGAGCTCGGTCACTGTTTCCAACGAGCGGTCCCGGCGGAGGGTGAGAGAGAAGAGACACGGGGGGTCAGCAAGTGCCAGGGCGGAGACTCCCCTGCCGGCACAGAGAAGGGCCCCTCGAGCTCGAGGGGGGGGGGGGGGGGGTAGGGGGGGGAAGGATGGAGAAGGGAGGCGGGCGCGGGAGACCGCAGCCCAGGAGAAGCAACAGCCTGCCAGGCGCCATCCGATGCTTCCAGCCGAGGTGAGGACCGGGAGGAGGAATCCTTGGACCGGGGGGGTGGGGGTGGGGGGCAGGGCCCTTGGGGATTTGGCCGCAAAGTCTCAGCCACCTCTGTCCTGCGTCTCCGGGTTGGTCGTCACATCTCCCCACGGCTTCCAGACCAGAGAAGCAACGTGTCTGTCCGTCCCGGCCAGCGGCCTCTCCCGCAGCTCTGGGATCTCAGCCTGAAACCGGCTTCCTATGTTGATGTGTCTGAAACGAGGCCACGTGCACAGACACGCGAGACGCACACATGTGACCAAGACGGGAAACGTGACAGAGAGGTGCGGCGTGCCCTGTTCTCAGGCCGCGGCCCTGGCTTGTGGAAACCCCCTGCCGCCTGTCACGTGTGTTGAGTGTCCCAGCACAACCAACAGACATGCACGGGCATCCCAGAAACCCCCCGAGGGACACCTCCTTCCTTCCTCTGATTTTCCTCACTCCTGTCTCTGGCTTCGGTGTCTCTTCGGGTCGAGGACGGGGAGGTGTGTGCCGCTACCTGGCGTGCTTCCGCATCCACGGCCGGATTCACCGAGCCACGTCCCACGGACACTCAAGGGTCTTGCACTGGACCGTCGCCAATCTTACCCAGAGCCCCAGGGTCCTGGACATTCTGCCCCCTTGGCCCCAACTATGGTGTAGACTATGGTATGGACAGGACTACTGGGGGGGGTGCTTCCCACAGCCACCCACAAAAATGCACCCCTTCTCCTTTAGGGAGACTCTGGAGCTAGACACAATCCCCTACGATGTTTTTCCTTGGGAAAAACAGACACTGGCTCGCAAGGAGGGTCGAAGGGTCCCCACTTCGGAAGGACCCACCCTCAGGTGCCAAGTCTGCTCCAACTCACGGTTCGATGCTGATCTTGGTGTCATCCTTTACCACGCAGATGCCGAAAGAGCCCTCCGCTTGATCTAGAAAACACACGACGAAAAGCCTCAAGAAGGCAGACCTCGAGCGATCAGGGGGCGTGGGCTCTTTAAGACCACAAGGTAAGGAGGTTCCTTGAGAAATTAAAACCGAACCACCATGTGATCCAGCAATCCCGCCTCTGGGTGCTTACCCACAAGGGCCGAAATCAGCTTCTCAAAGGAGTACCTGCCCTCCCATGTTTACTCAGCGCTATCCACAACGGTGGGAAGGGTCTAACGTCCCGCGACGGAGGAGCGAATAAGGAAAATGTGGCAGCTTCATACAACGGAATACCATTCAGCCACTTTTTCTTTTTTTTTAAGGAACTTTCACTATGCGACACGAGGGATAAGCCTTGCGGACACTATGCCAAATGACAGAAGTCACAGAGAAGGAAATACCACAGGATTACTGTAAAAGTCTCTAAAATCGTCAATTTCACATACTCGGAGGGGCACGGGAGTCGCTGGCAGGGGGTGGTGGGAAGTGGGTATTTCCCGCTCGATGAGCATAAAGTGTCAGTTAAGCAAGACGAATAAGCTCTAGGGGTCTTGTGTGACTCTTAGGTGAACTGTTCTTCTCACAAGAAAACACAATTTTTTTTTTTTTAAAGTAGGCTTCACGTCCAGCCTGGAGCCCAACGTGGGGCCTGAACTCATGACCCCAAGTTCAAGACCTGAGTTGAGATCACGAGTCAGACGCTTAACTGACTGAGCCACCCAGGTGACCCCACAGTGAAACAGAAGTTTAAAGAAGATTGCAGGAAGGAGGGCCGGACTTCTGAAGAGCAGAGCAAGGAAGGCCGCAAAACGATGAACTAACTGATGCAAGTTATTTTAAAGAACAGTAAACGGAAGTCTCTGGAAGTTGTCCTAAAGGCAAACAAGATTTTAGGAAATACTCATTCGAGAAAATGACTGAATATTGGTAAGAACAGTGCGAGTCTGTCCCCCACCCCACCCCCAGCTGTGTAACAGAAGCTCGGCCCGGAGAGCGCTGCTCAGGCAGGGGAGGCAGGGAGGCAGGCTCCCTCCGCCCCCAGTCCCCAGCTTCAATTAGTAAAGGAAGGAATGATCAAGATTTCTGATCGATGACAGAATACCATTAAGAGACAGAAGATATAAAAAAGAACCAAATGGAAATCCTGGGGTTAAAGACGTACAATAGAGGCGCCTGGGCGGCTCGGACACTTGAGCATCTGACTTCGGCTCAGGTCACGATCCGGCGACTCGTGAGTTTGGGCCCCGCGTCGGGCCCTGTGCTGACAGCTCAGAGCCTGGAGCCTGCTTCAGATTCTGGGTCTCCCTCTCTCTCTCTCTGCCCCTCCTCTGCTCGCACCCTGTCTCTCTCTCTCTCTCAAAAATAAACATTTAAAAAAAATTAAAAAGAAAAGAAAAGAAAAGGTTGAGAAATCCAGGAAACTATAAACTCTAAATAGAATAAACTCAAAGGCAGTTGATATACAACTAGACGCATCGGAGGCCAAATGCTGAAAGCCAAAGATAAAGACCTTAAAACAGAAAGAGCACCCTGGTAAGATGAACGGCAGACCTCTGGTCAGACACAATGGAGGTCGGAAGACAGTGGGATAATCCACCCGAACTGCAGACAGTAAAAAACCATCAACCGAGAGTAACGCCCAGCAAGCTACTTTTCAAAGACAAAGGTGAAAACAGGTGATTCTCAGAAAAATAAAAATTGAGAAGGCTTGTTGAGATTTGCGAGATCTGTCTAACGAAGAGACAGTGAAGGTGGAATATCGTTCGGCCGTAAAAAGGAAGGGAATGCTGACACGGACTGCGACAGAGGCGAAGCCTGAAAAGGCCGTGCTGAGCGAAAGGAGGCGGTCCCGAAGGCACACACACCGTAGGACTCCACGTATGCGGAGTGTCCCGATTAGCCAAACCTACAGAGAAAGGGAGCACGAGCGGTGACCTGGGGCTGGGAGTGGGGGGCGGGGCCACGCGTGACTGCTAACGAGCGTGGGGCTCCTTCTGTGGGTGAGGCCGATGCCTGAAAACGGATGGTAGCGATGGCTGCAGCTCCGGATGTAATTAAAACCACCGCGCTACATGTTTTAAAGGAATAAATTGTATGTAAATTATGTCTCCGTAACGATAATCGGCACCAAAGAAAGTTCCTCAGACTGAAAGCAAAGGACACCAGAGAGCAATGTCAATCAAAACAAAAAAACAAAGGGGGCTTGTAAAGGTAATTCTATGGGTAATTATACAAGTATAATCACATATTTCTTCTCTCAATTGACTTAAAAAACAATTGCATAAAGCAATATGTATTGTGGGACTGTGATATATAAAAATACACCACATGTGACAATAATAGCACAAAGAAGTTGCATTAGAGAAAAGAAATAACATCCCAGATGGTAACCTGAATCCACAGGAATAAATGGAAGTTATTTGTGATGGTAAATAAGAAGGCTGATAGAACAAACTCTGTAAGTAATGCCTATTTTCCTCTATTATCTTTTTATATAACAAAATTATATAAAGTGATGATTATGAAAATTGTATTTCTGGGTTTCTCTTTTTTAATGTTTGTTTATTTTGAGAGAAAGCACGTAGGCATGAGTGAGGGAGGGGCAGAGAGAGGGAGAGAATCCCAAGCGGGCTCCATGCCACCAGCGCAGAGCCCAGTGTAGGGCTTGAGCTCATGAACTGTGAGATCATGACCTGAGCTGAAACCAAGTCAGATGCTTAACCAACTAAGCCACCCAGGCACCCCTATTTCTCGATTTCTAATATCTATCTATCTATCTATATAAAACAAAAATAGCAAAACAGTTAAAAGAAACAGAACTAGATAGCAATGTTTCTATATTTTATTAATAAGTTATTACACAACTAAACACACTCTGATAAATTAAGATGTATGCTTTAAATCCTAGAGCAACTCCTAAGAAATGACTAAGAAAAAGTGAAAAATTAATTAAAGGAATTGACAGGTTTTACAAGAAAATATTTACTTAGTACAAAAGACAGAAGATAAGGAACAGGAGAAAATGACATGAGACAAATAGAAAATAGAAAGTCAAATGAGAGATGTAAATCCAACTGTATCAATTCAACATTAAATGAGAATGCTTAAACAAACCTAACAAAAGGTAGTTTGTCAACCTGGATAGAAAACAAAATACATGATCTAACCAATGCTGTCTGTAGGAGACACTCTTTATTTTCAGAGACACAAACAGGTTGAAAGTGAAAGAACAGGAAGAAATATACCAAGCAAACAACAACCATAAAAGAGATGGAATGGCTATACTAACGTCAGGCAAATCAGACTTTAAAACAAAAAATATTACTAAAGATAATGACAAAATTATCACAGTGATGACAAATATCATAATAAAAGTTCAAGCCATCAGGAAAATACGGCAATTACATAAACATAAATGCACATAAAAACAGAGTCCATAAATACATAAAGCAACAATTGACAGAATTGAAGGATAAAATAGACAATTAAAAAAGAATACTTGGGAGATTTCAATACTTTCAATAATGGATAGGACAACTGGGCAGAAGATCAACAGGAAGTAGAATACCTGGAGTAACTAGACATTGCAGACAGCTACAGTGCATTCCACCTACCATCAAGAGAAGACACTCTTCTCAAGTACACATGGAACATTCTACAGAGCAGAACATATTCTAGCCCATAAAAATCCTTCAAAAAGCTTAAAAGCACTGAGCTAATACAAAATATGTTCTCTGTCCACAAGACAATTAAATTAAAAATCCATTTAAAAAAGACACTTTGGAAAATTCACAAATGTGTGGAAATTAAACAATGTACTCTAATTACCAATGTATCAAAAAAGTCAAGAGGAACTACAAAATACTTCTGAGATAAATGAAAATCATAATAAAACTTATGAAATGTACCTAAAGCAGTGTCTGAGAGATGTCTATAGCTATAAACATCTGTATCAAAAAAGGAGCAAAATCTCAAACCATTTATGGTCAATTGGTTTTCCACAGGGTGCCATGCTAATTCAAGAGGAAAGGTATAGTCTTTCAACAAATGCTGTTGGAACAACTAATAACCACATGGCAACGGATGAATTTGGACTTCCACCTTACAGGATACATGAAAGTTAACTTAAAATAGATGAGACATAAATTTAAGACTTAAAATGATAAAATTTATAAGAAAACACGAAAGTAAGTCTTTGTGACCTTTGGTCAGACAAAACCTTAGCTACGACATCAAAAGCACAAGTGACAAACTTCATCAAAATTTAAACCTTTAGTACCACAAACAAGACGACAAGTAAAAAGACTGCACAAAATAGGAGGGAATTTGCAAACCGTGTTTCAGATAAAGGGGTTACTTCCAGAATATGTGAGAAACCTTTGCAACTCAGTAATAAAAAGGTAAGGATGCAATTCAAAAAATGAACAAAGGATCTGAAAAGATTACAAATCGAAAGACGCTCAGTCTCATTAGCCATCAGGAAAATGAAGATCAAAACCACTTTAACACACTAGGGCGGCTGCGTAAGAAACAAAGATCGCAAGTGTTGACGAGGATGTGGAGACTCTTCGTACAATACTGGCGGGAATTTAAAACGGTTCGTCCTTTCGGAGAACAGTCCAGTAGCTCCTTAAAGGCGCACACCCACGAGCAGGGGGAACACAGGGCCAACAAAACCCTGGACACGCATGTTCGGGAGGAGGACTATTCACAGAAGCCAAAAAACAGAAACAGCCCAAACGCCCGTCACCTGACGAATGGATACATAAAATGGGATGCGTCCAGATGCCGGGATTACGTGGCCACAGAAAAGGAGGACGTGCGGTAACACGGGTGAACGTGGTGCTGGACGAACGAGCCAGACTCAGAGGTCCCCTGCTGTATCGTTCCAATTACACGAACGTCGGACTGGGCAGACGCGTGGAGAGAAACGTAGGTTAGCGGTTGCTCAGGGCGGGGAGGCGGGGGCTACGGGGTTGTGTGCGACTGCACGGATTCGGCACTTCTCGGGGGTGACAAAATGCTCTAAAATCGGACTGTGTGACGGCCGCACGACGCGGTGAACCAACTGCGCGCTCTAAGCGGGTGACTCCCACGGCACGTGAACTGTATCTTCACTGCCAAACACCACTCGAAGGGCGGGCAGAGGGGGGGTCACGCGAAAATGGTCTCCGTAATTGCCTTCTGGCTGTGAAACTCTGAGCTCCCGGAGGCCGCTGGTCCCGGACGGTCCCGGACGCTTCCGGACGGTGACGGGGCCCAGAGGCCGGACAGCGCCACGGGCGGGAGGGACCCTCTGGGCCAAAGGCGACGGGAGGCGGCGGGTCCGGCCCAGGGCAGGCCGGCCGCCGTGTGCCGCGCGGGGGTCGGGGGCCCGGCCTCACTCACCGAGCGCGCCGCCGCCGAGGAGCCTGTCGGGCCTGGGCCCGGCGCGGGCGGCGCTGGAGCAGAGGGTGTTGAAGTAGAGCCCGGAGCCCTCCCGGATGGGGCTGAGCATCGGGGGCGGCGTGTACGGGGAGCACTGGAACAGCCCCTTCAGGAGGCGGTCCACCAGGAACACCGGGGACCGCAGGCAGCTCTGGTGGCAGCCCCCCGGGCCCGGCTCCCCGAGGGAAGCGGGCGGAGGGGGCGCGAACGCCGCCTTGGGCTGGGGGCGCTTCTTCCGCTTCCTCTGTTGGCTGTTCTCCTTGCCGTCTCTGTCCTCCCCGTCTCTGTCTCTCTCTTGTCCCTGGGGAAGAAGGGCGTTCCCAATCACAGGCAAGGGCTGGCGGCCACCTGCCGCACGGCCCGGTCTTTGGGAGAGCAGGAGAGCGGGGAGAGGACACGGACTCCGGAGACAGGGCGGAACAGGACCTGAGACCCGGCAGGTCCGCGCCCAGAGCCCTCCGAAAAGGGAGTCCCACCAGGCCGCCAGGCCTGCGCCAGACCCCAGACCCTAACCCGGCCTGGTGACATTCGAGGCTGGAGCCCTCCCAGGCTCACGCACCTCAAGGAGAGGCCCCGCCTCGGAGGAGTTTGGAAACAGGGGAGGCCAGCTCCAGTGGTTACAACGCCTGGCCCTTACAGACGGGGAGCCGCAGACGCGGTGAAACCGCGTGACAAAATGACAAGGGCGACAGCTCCCGCGAGACAGGCAGCGGCATCCACGCACCTCATCCCGGAGCCGAGCAGGGCCTTCTCCAGTGGGTCCCCCAGGACAGCTGGAGGGACCGGCCACCGGCACGGCAGCGCTCCCTCCCACCCCTGCGCAAGCCCGCCACCTTCCCCGGCCGGGCGCTCCAGGCCGCCTCGTCACCACGGGCCGCAGCCCCGCCAGCAGGAGGAGAGGCAGCGGGAAGGGAGGGGACTGACCAGCACCCACCTTGGCCGTGCTCCCGGTGGGTCGGTTCACTGGAGCTACGGGCACAGACACGGGGATGGCCAAAGGGACTGCGGCGGGGCTGTCCAGGGACTTCTTAGCTCCCGGGGGACTCTGCCCGTCGCCGTCCGGCCTCGGCGCCTGTCTCAGTGGCTTGTAAAACTCTGGGCCAAACCCCTGGACAGACGGATAGACGGGGGGCTCTTTAAGCAGAACGGCCGGCAGGGGCAGGAGCGGGAGAGTTGCTCTGGCCGGAAGCTCCGGGCAGGCCCGGCCCTGCCCCCCCCCAACCCCGCCCGGGCCTCCCCCAGGAGGGCGTCTCCATCCCGGGACGGACAACACCCGATGGCCCACCACCCGAGAGCCTGCCGGAAACCCCGATGGCCCAGAACCCAGCGGGCGCCCTTCACCTGCTGCTCCTGCAGCCCTCGAGGGGACGGCCACTGGTCGCTGCGGAAGCACATGTGGCTGCTCAGCCCCTTCTCTGTGTAAAACGTCTGGCCGCAGTTCTTGCAGACGTAGGTGCTCCTGGGCTCCGCCCAGTCCGCAGGGCCCCCGTTCTGCTGGCTGCTGCGGGGGGACACGGCCGGAGGGAAGAACGGGAGAATGGGACTCCGTCCCCGTCACTAATTTTTCTTCCCTTTTTTCTCTTTTTGGCTTTAAAGTCTGATCCCCCGACCGCCTCGATGAGCCCTAAGAAGCGGAGGGACCACAGTGCCTCGCGGCCGGGTGTGTACCTCTTCGGGATTGACGCTTCCGGAACTCGGCCGCCCGGGGCCAGCACATAAAAGCCACCGGAGGGGTCCGAGGGGACCGAGCGCCCCGAGGCCCGGTGGGGGCGTGGCTTCTGAACTTACCATCCACCTGCTACATTCTCCTCCTTCATCGGGTGGGGGAGCCGGTAGACGTTTCCACCCTGAAGAGGAAAACACACGTGAGCCAACAAACCAGGAAGGAGGCGTGCAAGAGCGACAGCTGGGAGACTCTTAGAAGAAAGCCTGGGTGGGGGGCGCCTGGCCAGCTCCGTCACTGGAGCGGTGACTTCTGACCTCGGGGCAGTGCGTGCCCGCCCCAGGCGGGATATGGAGATTACTTGGGGTTGTGGGTTCGAGCTCCACACAGGGTATAGAGATTCCTTAACAACGAAATCTTTTTTTTTTTTTTTTTTAAAGAAGAGCATAGATATAATTCTCTGAGACCACGGAGGAGACACGGGGGTCTTGGAGGACACCAAAGCAAAAGCCGGGAGCAACGAGTTAGACTTCATCAAAACTCAGAACGGCCGTGCTTCAAAGGACACCTCAAGGGAGTGAAAAAACCACCCATGGAATCGGAGAAAAATCCCTGCAAGTCACGTACCTGACAAGACTCATATTCGTAACGCACGAAGAGCTCGTGCATAGCACAACAACGGAAAAGACAATTTAAAGACGAACAAAGGATCCGAAAGACACTTAACCCGAGAGGGCGCACGAGTGGCCGAGGCGCACACGGGAAGGCGCGCGCGCGGTGTCCTCGGCCACCAGGGCAGCACACGCCAAAGCGTGAGGAGAGGCCACTCCACACCCGCTAGCGTGGCTGCGATTCAAAAAACAAGAACAAAAAACGGACAGCAAAGCGTTGGCGAAGGCGCGGCGAGCCCGTGGGTGGGGACGCTGAGTGGCGCGGCTGCCTGGGAAGAGCCTGGCAGCCCCTCAGGTGGGAGAACGGAGAGTTACCGTTCGACCCGGAAATGCCTCGCTTAGGGATCTCCCAAGGGCAACGAAAACCTCTGTCCACACGGAAGCCTGCAGGCGGATGCTTGCGGCAGCGCCGTTCCCAGCGGCCGGGAAGCGGAGACGACCCAAAGGCCCGCCAGCCGCCGAACAGGCGAACCAAATGTGGCACGCCCGAACGGCGGAGTAGCGTCCGGCCATAAACACGAATACAGACGCGCTGTAACACCTAAGACCCTCGAAAACATCGTACTTAGCGTAAGAAAGCAGACACGGAAGCCCCCGGAGCGTGTAAGATGTCCAGAGCGGGCAAATCCAGAGAGACAGACGGTAGATTCCTAACCAACGGGGGCCAGGAGGGATGGAGAGATTGGGGGTGACGACTAAGGGTGTGGGGCTGTGGGGGACGATGGAAGTGTCCTGGCGAGGAGTGGGAACGGATGCACGACCTGGAGAATATACTCAAAACTACCGCGAGGCACGCTTTAACATGGTGACCTAGGGGCGCCTGGGGGCTCGGTCTGTTGAGCATCTGGCTCCTGATTTTGGCTCAGGTCATGATCTCACGGGTTCGAGAGTCCGAGCCCCGCACCAGAGCTGACAGTGTGGAGCCTGCTTGGGATTCCACCCCCCGCCCCCCGTCTCTCTGCCCCTCCCCTGCTTTCCCAGCCTCTCCACGCCCAGACCTGGTGGGTGCCACCTGTGAGGACTGAGTGGCTGCCGCGCAGGTGCTGGCCGGCGTCGGACCGTGACTCCCACCAGGGAAGACACGGCATCACGCGCAGAAATACTGACGGGGCGGGGGGGCTTCTACCTCTATATCCTCTGAACGATTTAAGGAGACAAGTGCAAAAAGAAGCGAAAGGCAGAAAGAGAGCCAGCAGACGAAGCCCAGAAAAGAACGCGTCTCCGACAACCCTGAAGACTGAACAGGGGTGGGGGGCTGACGGGAGGACCCTCTCCGAGCTTTCGTCTCCGCCTCCGTAAACCGCAGCCGAGGACCCCCAGAGACTAAACCCAGCCCCGGGCCACCCGGCAGATGCAGAGACGAGGAACGCACCAGACTCCTGGCTCGAGGGTGCTCAGGGCCGCTGAGGGCGGGCCCGGGTACCTGGATTCTGTTGAAAAGCGCCAGCTTGGACTTGGGGTCCTGGGGGGGCTCCGCCGGGGGCCCGGCCGACGAGAAGGAGGCCATGGCCACCTGGCTGGGGGACGCCGCGCAGCACATGTCCATTTTCACCTTCTCCTTCCGGAAGCCGGAGAAGCGCTGGGACCTCGGGTTCCCGGAGAAGAGCCTGTAGCCTCCGCCCCGGGCGCAGGCCTGGCTCTTTTCAGCTTTCGCGGCCCCCAGAGCCACGCCGTTCTCCGCCTGGGCCTGCTTCCCCGGGCGCTGGGCTCCGGGGGGCTCGTCCCCGCCCGACTGCCGTGGGCCCCCCGGGGAGAAGATGTCCCCCAGGTCCAAGGCCCCTTTCGTGGGTCTCAGCTGCTTGGCCAGCGAGGAGACGTCTGGGTTTCCGGGAGGGTCCAGGGACGAGGCTGCGAGGGACGGCGGGGCCACGGCCATTTTCGGTCCTCCCTTCGCGTCCCGCCTGGTGCCGCCCGGGGACGCCTCCCTGGGGAATGCAGGCGTGGTTTTCCTCCTGCGGGCCGGGGACCCCTCCGGCTCTGGGTTGCCGGGGCCGGCGTGGAGAGAGTCCACGGGGGCTGCGGGCGGCGGGGGCTGCTGCGGCCAGGGCCCCGGCGGCGGCGGCTTCGGGGCGGCCTGCTTGCCCTCAGGCCCGGGGAGCTGCGAGAAGATCCGCTGGGACTTGGCGATCATCTGGAAGACCTGCACCTGCTCGTGGCCCGCCAGGGACTCCTGGGACTTGAGGAAGAGCTGCCGGAAGAGCGGCGCGGCGTCCGCCGGGAGGCCGCCGGGCTTCGGGGCGTCCTGCGGGCCGGGCTCCCCGGGGTTCTGCCACGAGAAGGCGTCGCAGTCGAACCTGCCCTTCCTGGCAGCCCGGGAGTCGTCTTCCCCGCCGGCACATCTGGGGTCGCCCGAGGCCTCCCCCGGCGCCTTCAGGAGCGTGGCGGGGTAGGGCGACGCGTCCTCCAGACCGGGGCCCGCGCCTGGCGAGGGCTCCCCTACCGGGGAGGCGCTGCTGGGCCCGGGGCCGGCCTCGCAGGCCTCCCGGGACGGCGCCGAAGGGGGCTTGTGGACCACGAGCACGCCGCTCCCTTTGCTCTCGGGGCAGCCGGGCAGGCTCCGGAGCCACTGGAACTTGTGGCCGGACGGCTGGGAGCCGGCCGGCACCGGCTGGCCGCGGAACAGAGGCAGGCGGGCCGGCAGGGGGCCGCCCTCGGGCCAGCCCTCCAGGGTGGGCGGGCGCTGGAGCAGAGGCGGCTCTGGCTCGGCCGGGTCGGTGCCCCCGTTCTCCAGCGCTCTCGGGTGGACGGCCGTGAACATGGCGGCGGCGGCGGGCTCCTTCCTCGGGGGACGAGGCTCCTCGGGAAGCTCGGTGCCCAGGTTCCCGGGGCCCCCCGGCACGCCGGCGTGGGCGCAGGAGGGCCCGGACGAGGGCGCGCAGGGGCAGGCCGCGGGCCTCTCCTCCCCGCCGTCCGGAGGCCCCGCCGCGGCCGGGCCGGGCGAGGGGACCTTACGGTGCACGATGCTGCTCACGATGCAGCGCAGGAGGTCCCGGTTGGGCAAGAGGGAGCCGGGGGACCGGGCTTCCGGGGGCGCGGGGGGCCGCAGGCCACCGGGGGCCGGCCGGCCGGCGGCCTCGTGGGCGTGAGGGGAGTCCCCGCAGGCCTCCTCCTCCGGGGGGGCCTCCTTCAGGATGCACAGGCCGTGCTGGACCTCGTAGTGGCGCCGCAGCGAGCGGTAGTCGCAGTAGCTCTTGCTGCAGCCCTGCTCGATGCACACGAACGGCTTGGTCTTCTGGTGGGTGAGCATGTGCCCGGTCCTGGAGTCGCACGGGAGACGCGGGTCAGCGGGCGCCTCGGCCGCCCGTCGCCGCGAGACCCGGCTGCGTCCCAGGGGGCACGGGGAATGCGCCCAGGGCCCGGGAGGGAAGGCCCGGGCGGCCACCGCTCAGACCAGAGTGACGGAAGGGGTGCTCCCCTCCCCCACCTGTCAGCAAACCCCTTCTCCGAGAAAAAAAAATCAATGAGAGCCAGACCGGAGTGCCCCAAAGTGAGTTCCCAAGGGACAGCGGTCCTCCAGAGTGGCTCCCGGAGGATGTGGGCTCAGCTGGCAGGGACGTTTTGAAAAAACACTACTGGCTCCTTGGGGGTGCGGAGCAGCAAATTCAGAAGCCGCAGAGCACGCAGATGGCTCCGTGGCCTCGGCGCCTCTCAAAGCCGCCTGCCCACAGAAGTGCTGGCCCGAACGGGCCCTCTGAGCACCGCTGAGGACCGAAGGCCTGCGGGACACACTTGAGGAGAGGCTGACCTGGGGGTGACCCTTCCCTAGCCCAGCCAGAGTCTCTGCCTTCCCGCAACATTCCTCCAGGGAGACACAGACCTGGAGCCCATCCCCACCCCCCCGCAAAAAAAAATACAATAAAAGTTACAGATGCTCCATCAGTGAAAACTTTCTAGAAAGCGGCCAAACGTGCCTCCCGTACTTTCTGCGATTACAGAGGGAAACAAGTGTGGACTGCGCTTATAACGTGCGTGCGTCTGTCCGCACTAACACATCGTGAGCACAAGCAGGTGAGCGAGCCCTGCCCAGGCTGCCCGCAGCCCGACCCCGGACAGTGGAATGGACGAGGCACACGGGGCACCTCCGGTCCCTTCGCCGAGGGCGGACCCTCGGCCTCCCTCGGAGGGAAGCTGCAGAGGAGGAGTCAGGAGGCCCCAGCTCCGTCCCCGCTGGAGGGCAGGGCTTGGCCTGGCCCACGGCAGCTCTCTCCGAACACAGAGCCTGTCTTCCCTGCCTCACTAGCAAGAAGCGCTCATTTCCCAGACAGTAAGAACAAAGGGAATTCTGGCTCCTGAGTCTTACGACGGCTTCATTTTCTTAATCAAGAGATTTTTTTAAAAAGGGAGTTAAAAGAAAAAGCGTTAATGGCTCCCCTGCCGTACTCTAGAAACAGGCATTTCGGAATCTGTCGGGCCCTGTTATTCCAGTGACGTTCCCCGTGGGACACGGGTCTGTTCTCCTCGGATGCCTACGAGGCACTCCCAACATCTCTCTATAAAGTTAGCCCAATTCCCCGCGTGACCGAGTTCCCTCGGGAGTGAGCCGTCGGGGTCTTGAAACCACAAGGGTCCCGGCTGCAAACTGCGGCGGCCACCTCCTTGCTGGGGAGCACCTGGGGGCCGGGAAGAGCCGCCGCCCCGGGCGGAGCGGGCCCAGTGAGAACGGGGGTTGGGGGGTGGGGGGTGCGTCCCCGAGCAGGTCCCAGACGTCCATCTGGGGAGCGGGAGGGGACCCGACGGGCCGGGTCACCGGGAGGGTGTGAAGAGGGCCGAGCACGCCCACGCCCCGCCCCCCCCCCCCCACTCCTCCTCACAGGTGGTCCTGGCGCTTGAAGGCCTTGCCGCAGATCTTG
>PITB01005479.1:24504-37958 GCA_004024585.1 Paradoxurus hermaphroditus | reverse complement strand
CTCGCGCTCCCGGAGGCGGCCCGGCCTCCTTCGTCGGCCTCTTTAGGCGCCTTGAGCGCGCCCAGGCCCAGGTCTAAACGGAGGGCGAGAGCACAGGTTACAGTTATTCGGGGAAGCTGAAGAGCAGGGCCGAATCGGCACTCGGCAGGTGTCGGGGCCGCGGTGCGCTTGGACTTGGGCAGAGGCGCCGGACCGCGCCCTCCAACTTCGGCAGCTTTGAGCGCTGAGAAAATGACGAGGGACAGAAGGGGTCCTGGCCGGGGGTCCTGGCGCCACACTCGGGGGGCGGGGGGCGGCGGTCGGAAGTGCTTCTAGGACAAGGCGACCAACAGGGGCCGGGCTCATGTTTAGACCGTCCACGGCACCCGCGGGGGGACGATCCAGAAAAACAAAATCTGAAATGTCAGAAAAGTAGAAGTCCTTTCTTCTAGCCAATTCCGCTTTGGGGATTTTAAAGAAGTAAATAGAGGGGCGCCTGGGTGGCTCAGTGGTTAAGCATCTGACTTGGGCTCAGGCCACCATCTCACACGGTTCATGAGTTTGAGCCTCGCTTCCACAAGGGCCCTGCTTTGGTTCAGCCCCACTTCTCTCTCTCGGTCTCTCTCCCTTCCTCTGCCCCTGGCTCTCTTGCGCCCTCTCTCTCTCTCTCTAAGGAAGGAAGGAAGGGAGGAAGAGCCACAAAGCCGTGAACCGCAGGGCACTGCCTTCCCTGTGAGAAAGAACCTAGAAGCCGCTCCAAGGGCGGGCAAGTGGTCACGTGACGGCGTAACGGTCTAGGACGCAGCACTGAAGGTAAAACCTAGACAAACACCCGACGACGTGACCATTCAGCGCGGAAACAGAGCCTGTTACAAACCAGAGAAAGACCAACGCGTGTGAACAGAAAACCAGGAGAGAGAGTGGGACCGACTGGCAGGCCGCGGGGTACTTCTACCGTCCTCTTCTCGGGCCTCTGAATACGCTTCCGTGTTTTCTGTAACCCCGGGTAAAACGTTAACAGGTACGTTCACAGTTCAATCGCCTGAGGAGCCAGGGACGGGACCGGAAATGTTCACGTGAGCAAGGGGCGGGTCGTCCCGAGGGCCAGCGTGTGGGGAGGGAACCCACTGCTTCTGTCTCACTCCGAGGGACACAGATAGGTTTGGTGACTAAAGAGATGCTAATCTCAACAGGAAACCCAGGGCCCGTGGCCGCCTGGCCCGGCAGGCTCCTGCTGTGCCCCGGCTCTGGGAACCCCCTGGCCGGCACCCGTGGACGCTCTCCCATCGTCTGCCGGTGGAAGGGTTTCCTGGTCTTCAGAATGGGCTTCCAGATGGCTCGGCCCAGCCACGTCACAAGTGTTCCCTTTCAGCAAGCCTTCGGGCTGCTTCTCAAGTGGCCGATCCTGACTGACGCTAACCCCTGCTCTGCAGGGCCGCCTCCGAGGGGCCTTCCACGCATGCGGTGCGATTATCAGTGTCAGAGACCTCTCGCTCAGACAGCTCATCGGAGTGCCTTACCCAAGAACCCTTGAAAAGAGTTAACAAAAATCGCATTTATCTTGCAAGGGAAGCCTCGAGGCGCACCAAAGCACCGAAGGAAAATCGCACCACGGCTTTGACCGACTCCCTCAGGAACCCTTCTGCCCCCCCGCCACTGGAGAGGGGGACCTGGAACCGAACCGAGGCGCCGCCTGAGAGGACTTCCGCCGACACTGCTGAGGGTAACTACGAGCCGTCCCGAGCCCTGCGGCCTGGGCGACGCCTGTGCATCCACTTCCTCTCTCGCTCCTGCCTGCTGTTACTCTGCGGGGAGCAGAGCGGGCCTCAGGATCCCCCCGCCGCCGCCGCACGGATGAAGACGCTGAGGCTGGGGAAGCTTGGGCGACCAAGCGGCAGACGGACAGGCCCCGGGGCCTTCTGGGAGCGTGAAAAGCACCTGCCCCGAGATGCGGCGGGTGGGAAAGTCTCCCGTGACCTCGAGTGTCCGCCCACGCCACGCGCGCGACCAGGACGCCCACGAACAGCCAGCCACGAGTTCCTCAGCACTGCTCCTCGGGGCCCGTGTTCAGTTTCCTTCAAACAGCTGGACACCCTTCCCAAGTTAGAAAAAAAAAAAAAAAGCGCCTGTCCCCTGTTCACTACCCACCCGCGGAAGAGGAAAGTCTTCTCGTCCGACCCGTGCGGAATCGACCCTTAGCTGGCCACAGGGACTTCCGGCCAGCCTTCCAGGCCCTCGGGCCCGGGGACGGCCTTACCTTGGAGGGCAGCCTGAGACTCCGGGTCCGCGTACTCCTCCAGCAGCTTCACGGAGTCACTGTCCTTCCCCGAGTACAGGGACAGGCTGTCTAGGTTGTCCTCCAGCGCCTCGCTGGCCATGTCCGGGGCGGGGAGGCTGGGGTCCAGGTCCAGACCGCTCAGGCCGGCGTAGAGCAGGTCTCGGGCGCTGGGACCCAGATCCCGGTCAAGGGTGTCGCTGCAGTGGAGTCCCTGGCTCTCGGAAAACGAAGGCAGGTGCATCTCTGGAGGAAGGGCGCCCTCGTCCCCGAGGCTGTACTGGTCCATGGCTCGTCACTGCCCGCTCTCGGCCAAGAGCTACTCTCTAGACAAGCAAGGCCGTGCCAGGAGTCGGGGAGGAAAAGTTCTCGGTGACGTCTAATTCCTGAAAAGGAACGGGGGGGAGTCGACATTATGAGATGGCAATGTGGACGGCGTGGCGGCTAGAACGGTGACCCGGAATTCACACGGCACTGTCTCTGGGTCTGTTCTCCGCCACTTAGCAGCCATGTCCACTGGGGCAGGTCACTTAAGCTCCACGAGCCCCCGTTTCCTCATCTGTAAGCCGGACATAAGAGTAACTCCATCGTAAGGCTGTTGTAAGGAATAAGTGAAAGGATTTCCGGCAACAGGGCGGGCAGAACTGACCTCTCTCTCCAGCTACAAATACAGAGAAACATGACCAAATACCATTTTCAATACACAGCCAAGCTCGGGAGACAGGCAAAACCCCGCGTGCAGCCACGATGAGAAGACTCACAGAAAACCCAGAGGCGTAAGCTCGGGTTGAGCCGAGGGGAGGATCAGACTCAGACAATGAGGCCGGTGTCCAACATGGCGGTGTCCAACACTAGTCATATGTGGCCGTGAACCCTTGAAGTGTGACTGGTCCAGACTTAGACACGCTGTGAGTGGAACATACACACTGGATTCAGAAGACTCAGTACCAAAAAAAAAAAAAAAGTAAGTTTAGTATGTTTCGAAATTACTACACATTGAAATGCTGATATTTTGGATACAGTGGGTCAAGCATGTGATTAAAATTACTTTCACCTGCCTCTGCTTAGTTTCTCAATGTGGCTACTAGAAACCTTTACACTGTATGCACGTGGCTCATATTTATATTCCTATCAAAGTGCATTACCCTGGCGGCTGGGACCCGGGGTCCTAACAGACACGCGAGGAAAGGCAACAGGGCCCCGAGCTTACGGGCAGTGGAGGCCGGCGGCCCTGGAGGAGCCAGGCCATCCACGGGAAAACTAACCCGACAAAAAGAAAAACACTCTGCACACAAGCCCTAGAGAAGGGCGCCAAGCACCGTGGGGCGAGCAGTGAGAGATGACAGAACCCAGCGTGAGGAGAGAGCAAGTCAGTGCGGGGCAAGAACAGACAGTTTTTCAAAAGAAACAGGTGAAACTTCCAGGAACGATGTTTAAATTAAATTTTTTTAAACGTTTTTATTTTATTTTTGAGAGACATAGAGACAGAGTGTGAGCAAGGGAAGGGCAGAGAGAGAGGCAGACACAGAATCCGAAGCAGGCTCCAGGCTCTGAGCCATCAGCACAGAGCCCGACGCAGGGCTCGAACTCACAGACCGTGAGATCATGACCTGAGCTGAAGTCGGCCGCTCAACCGACTGAGCCACCCAGGCGCCCCATGACATTTAAATTAAAAGCTCACTGGAAGGGTTAACAGATGAGACAGCGCTGAAGACAGACACAGTGAACTGGTGGAGAGCAATCTGGGGAAATGTCCCCAGAATTGGGCACAGAGAGATACAGAAATGGAAAATATGAACGGGAAACTGAGAGAGTACGAAAGAGAAGCAAACGTAAAAGTCTAACGATGTCCACAAGGAATCCCAAAAGGGAAGAGGAGAGATTATGGGAAACAAGCATCTTTTTTTTTTTTTTTAAGGATTTTAGTTTTAAGTAATCTCTATGCCCAATGTGGGACTTGAACTCATAACCCCAAGATCGAGAGTCGCACGCTCTTCCGACTGAACCAGCCGGGCTCCCCGGGAGACGTGGCATCTTGAAGAGATAATGGGGAGGAGCTTCCAGAACCGCAGGGACACAGGATCCCAGACTTAAAGACCGTAATTCTTGAGGCTAGATGGTCAATGGCCAAGCACTGCCAGGCAGAGCGGGAAGAGTAAAAGTCGATCTACTCCCCAAAACACAGCAGCGGAGCCCCAGACCACTGGAGACAGAGAAAACGCTAAAAACCACCAAAAAGAAGAGGTGGACTGTCTACTGAGGGATGGTGACTAGCCTGCTGGAAAACTTCTCAGAGGAGAGGAGGCCAGGAGACAAGGACTGACACCGCCAGCAGACGGAGGGAGGGTGAGAGCCAGCACAGAACGCAACACGCAGGGAAACTAGTTTTCGAGAGGGAGCAATGTAGACTTTTTCTGGCAAGGCAACGCTCATGGACCTTGGCTCAATGACTAATACAGGCTTTGAATCGTTTGGAAAAGACAAGACAACGATCTACTTTGTACTTTATGTCCACTAAAAAAACCTAAGTGTAACTACCAAAAAGAAAAGTAAGAAACTATATAACATCTGAACCAATGGAATTTACCCCCCACAAAAAGAGACCAAAAAAAAAAAAAAAAAAGACTCCAAATACTAAAATTAGAAATCAGAATGGAAACAAAAATAGAAAGGATTATAAAAGATTACTATGTCAACAAATTAGGTAACTTAGAGAAAAACGGACAAATTCCTAGAAAGACACAAATTACCAAACTGACTCAAGAGGAAACAGAGTATCTGCATAGCCCTGTAAGGAACAAAAAGATTGAGTTAGTAATTTAAAAACTTCCCAGCCACGCCACCACAGAAACAATGAAAAAAGCCAACCTTACTAGAGCTCTGGAAAACAGGCAAAGGTTTACAGCGAACAAATGAACCCCTTAGCAAGACAAAGGTGACTGAAGCCTGGTTAAGAGGGAGACCCACTCTGGTCCCATCCCCCATCCCCGGCTCGGGCTCCGCAGTGGTTTTGAAGGCAGCAGTGGTGTGGCTCTGGTGTGGGCTCCCGACGCAGGAGGGAGCAGAGCTGGCCTTCAAACAGCTGAGGTTGTCTGTCTTGACCTGCCGGATGACTCCGGAAGGGCTGACACCAAGGTCGCCTTGATTTTGCCTAACTTAGAAACTTCTCAGAGCAGGGAAGAGCCGCCGGGATGGCATTTGTTAAAAACATCAAAGGCAATATTGCACAGAAACTAACGTAACGGTGTATGTTAATTATACTTCAATAAAAAGACACTCAAAAATAGAAAATTAGCTGCGCCTGGGGGGCTCAGTCGGTGAAGCGTCTGATTTTAGCCCAGGTCAGGATCTCATGGTGCATGGGTTTGAGCCCTGCATCAGGCTCTGTGCTGACGGCTTAGAGCCTGCAGCCTGCTTCTGATTCTGTGTCTCCCTCGCTCTCTACCCCTCCCCCGCTTGTGCACACACTCTTTCTCTCTCTCTCAAAAAAAAAAAACTTAAAAAAATAAAAATAAAAAATAAAGGCAACGAACCAGGTGCTACACCCCCAGAGCAAAGGATATTAACTGGGGCCAACAGACATGCCACTGAAAGCCGGGGAGAAAGAGCTGGACAGTCAGAGGCTCTGGAGAGAGTAAGGGCTTTGAGAAGCTTCCGCGCTGGCCGTTTCTTACGAAGCTAAACGTCACCGCCCCGTACAATCCACCATCGCACGCCTCGGCATCTACCCCAGTGAGCTGGAAATTTGCGTCCGCACAAAACCTGCCCACAAAAGTTTATAGCAGCTTTACTCACAACTGCAAACAACTAGAAGCGACCAACGCCCCTCAGCGAGAAAACGGGTAACCAAACTCTGGCACATACGTACGACGGAACGCTAGCCGGCGATCAAGAGTCAGGAGCTATCAAGCCACAGGAAGACAAGGAGGAAGCTTACACGTGTGCTAAGTGAAAAAAGTGGGCCTGAGATGACTGCAGATTTTGATTCCAACCATATGGCCTTCTGGAAAAGGAAAACTATCGAGACACTAAAAAGACTGGAGGTTGCCAGGGTTCGAGGGGAGGGAGGAGGGATGACTCGGAGGGAGGGCAGCGGTTCCGTATGAGACCGTCATGGTAGGCACACGCCGTTTCTGGTTAGCCGAGACCCACAGAACTACACGGCACGAAGAACGGATCCTAATGTAAACTTCGGACTCTGGGGAACTACGAATAAAATAAAATCAAGTTTTAAAAGTGAAAACCTTCCACCTATTTGAAGGAATCTAGAGGCGCATGTGCCCGGGGCAGACACCTGCTCGGAAAAGCCTCGCGAAGGCTCTCAGCTCTCACTTCGGGCTGGCCTGCGTTCCGCGAGGGCGGGGAGAAGGGGCGGCAGAGGTGTGCCCTCCCGCCGAGAGCCGCGGGCTGTCCCGACACAAACCCGGAGCCCACCTGCGAAGACCAGGAGATACATTCGGGCGCCAGGCGTTTCAGGACATCCTGCCAAATCACCAGCTGACCGCGCACGACACAGAATACAGTCTACAGACGGAGGCTGCAAAAGTCACTGTCCAAACATTACGACCCACAAGCAGAAACGACAGCGAACTCTGGGGTAGGGGAGGGGGACTCGGAATCCAAGATCACCGCGTTGTAATATTCGAAATGTCCACTTTCTCGACAAAAATTACGAGGCAGGCGGCGAAGCACGGCTCCATGAGAGGGCCGAGCATTTCATACAAAGGATGGAACCCAACAACACGCGGCCGGTGACGTCCCCTGCTTTCACTAAAAATGGCGGTTTCAAGGCTTGTCGGGGTGAAGCCACGTGGCAGCGCGCACCATGACGTCGCTGCTTCTCACGGACAAACACGTCGCTGTCTGCACACAGCCCGGCTTCCTCCTCCATCCATCTGTTGGTGACGGGCATGGGGCTCGTGTCCAGTTAGGGCGACCGTAACTCTGTCCTCACCCAGACACTTGATAAACGCCTGACGCTCGCTGATCACACAGCTGGCGGGCCCTGGATTCCCAGGGTCTCGGGTGCTGCTGTTCTTAAACTTTCCGTGTTGAAAGGTGACAGAACAGCTGTGCCCACAACATCTGCACCTCCCGTCACGTCTGCCTGTCTGTCTGTGTGTGGAGCCGGCCTGCTGGGGGACTCCAAAGTCGAATCCAGGCCCACGGTCCTGTACTACAAACGCTGAGACCCAAGTGAGTTCTAGAATTCAGGATTTGGGGTAAATCGACGCAAACGCCGTACTTTAAGTAACCCTCGGTGGGTCTGGGGCCTGCCCGTTAGATGAGGTCTGTGACGCCCGGGCACGGTCAGAGCGATCTGGGCCTCTACACTGCAAAGCAGGGAGTGTGGACCGTAGCGCCTTGTGTTCTGAGGCCCGGTGAATTTCTCTGCCCGTTCTAACCTTTCTCGTACAGTGCTGCAATACACTGTTCGCGGTACTCCGAAGGGGGGAAACGCCACCTCTTTCTCTCCTGTTCCGATAATAAAAACAAGCGAATGGAATCGAGTAGAAAGCATCGTTTGAGAGAAATAGAAAACAATGTTTAATGCGATAAAACATGAAGCACTTTCGCCTTCTCCGGTGTCCCACCAAGGGCCGCACGGGCATCCGCTCACTCGCTTCTCGCTACAACCCAGAGGTAGGTGCCCTATCATTTCCATTTTACGAAGAAGGGAAGGGACTCTGAGACGCTAAGTAACTTGTCCCAAGTCACATGCCTCACGAGGAGCTGAGCCAGACCTTGAACCCAGGTGTTCTGACTTTAGAGCTTGTGTTTAACCCACTACACAGTACGAATGTGCCGTAACTTAAACCACAGACAGCACTGAACCAATTAATCTAGAAAACACAGAAGGTTCTGGGTAGGGGCAGAACTTCCCACGTGCCGAATCACTCACTTTGCAACACATGCCCGTGGTCCACACAACAAACTGGTCTCCTGGCCACTTGGGCCAGGCGAGCCCAAGGTCCAAAGGCCACGTTTTTGCATTTCCATCCTTTTCCAGTTAATCAGGCGACCCCCCTTCCCCTCAGCCAATATCGAACGTGCTCTTGCTCTGTCAACAGATAAATTCAATTCAACAAGTTCTAGCACCTTCTCTGTACAGAGCTGCCTGCCAAACCCTGTGGGGAGGGCTTGCGGCCCCCTGGAACCCGCAGGCGTCCCCAATTCTTCCTGAGAATTTTATAATTTTGTGTTTTCATTTGGAGCATAACCTAAAAGAAGCCAACTGGTCTATGCGGATTACCGGTTTACTACTTTATAATACGGTACTACCATTGGGTTTCAATGCGTGCTTGTAATTGCGCTAACGCCAAAAAGGACAGTTTTCATCGCCACAGGGTCACGAGAAGAGGATCGAGGTGGATTTCGCTCCTAATTATGCCCCTGGGGTCGCCGGAAAGTCAACAGACGCCGCGGCACAGATGGAGGCCTTGTGGCAGGTCAAACCGAGGAAAAGGCACGGGAGAATGGAGACGCCGCGGGGCCCAGGGCGACAGTCGACGAGGAGCTGGTTTCAAGGAAGCTGTTAGGCTTCGGCAACACAGCACCCCTCCCATGAACCTAACGCGTGTAATTTGAATTACGTCGGTTTGGTTACATTTGTTGACGTTTAATTTGCACGTTGATCTTGGCCTCACAGCAGCGCGAGAACATACAGGGATACCTGCCCTGCTTGCTTCATCATCATCGGCGCCCTGTTCAGCGGTTTGGAAAACAATTTAAGCCAGCACCAGGGACCCGAAGCAATTTTCATGTTTTGCCCTTTAAAAAGGCGTGTCGTTCCAGGACAGGCAGGAGCGGGAGGAGACGGGGGGGGGGGGGCCTCCCGGGAAATTAACCTGCCTCGGGTTGTCGCCCGAAACAACAGGGACCGGATGGGGAAACAGCACCTCCCGCGGCCCCGTGTGGCTGGAACGGAGGGAGCAATCCAAACCTATTGGTTCTCCAAAAGGTTTCTCTAGCCTGTAGTTAATCTGAATATTTTCCATCGGTTAGCAAGTGGAGAAATCTGTCCGACGTCTTTTGGACACGGCGTCGCCGTCCAAGAGAATTTTCTGTGCCGAGGGAAGCGTTCTAAATCTGCACCGTCCAATGACAGCCCCTCGCCACAGAGCGGCTAACGAGCGCCTAGAGAATGCAGGACGGGCCGCCGAGGCACGAAATTATTTATTTTACTTGCGTTTCATTAAATCGAAATGTCCACAGTTACAAGTGCCCAGCAGCTGCCGACCACACTGGACACCGACTGAGGATCTAGGGATTTCTCGCTCAAGTAAGGCTTTCCCAACTTCTATTTTAAAAGCTCGAGGGGTCCCCTGAGCGGCTCGGTCGGTTGGGCGACCGACTTCGGCTCAGGTCATGATCTCACCGCTTGTGAGTTCGAGCCCCGTGTCGGGCTCTGTGCTGACAGCAGAGCCTGCTTGAGAGCCTCCCTCTCTCTCTGCCCCTCCCCTGCCCACACTCTCTCTGTCTCTCTCTCTCTCAAAAAAAGAAAAAAAAAAGAAAAAAAAGAAAATCGCTCACCGCCTGGGCCTCACTCATTTGTGTACCCTGCTGTCCATACCCCCGGAGGCCTCTTTCTTTAGGACCCTGATGTATGCAGTTTGCCTTGACCAACCTCTCTCTGCTCCGCCTCACCGACTGAAACCCTTGGAAGGCAGGCCTACACCGCACCCCCCCCACGTGAGGAGTCTGAGCCGATTTCTCCCTCTTCCGAACTCTGTTAAGAGTCTGGCATTCCACTTAATACTTACCCCGGATGGCCTCGGAATTTAATTATCTTTCAAGGTCTTCTATTTCCCCCGACTGCAAGCTCTGGGACGGCCGGGCCTCTGCCTTCTCTGTGAACGCCGCTCACGGCGTCTCGCCCGGCACAGAACGGACTGTGATCAAAGGAAGCTCCCTGCATCCCTTTTTCACCGGTGAGTGACAAGAGTCACTGTGGGCCTTTCTTTCTTTTTTCTTTTGCTTCCCGCCCCCCGCCCCACCTTCTCCTTTCCCTCTCTGCATCAGTGTTGGCGGGGAGAGACTGATCACGTCTGAGTTACGATCGGATCGCTGGAAGCTGGGCAAGGAGAGAGGCTGAGACCCGGCTAGGCAAATTCTTCCCCGGCTTGCCCACTCCAGACATTATCGTAACCACAGGCCTGTTTTGTTTGGCCTGCATGCTGTTTTTCAAAACTGGGTCCGTCACCGGGGCGCCTGGGTGACTCTGTCGGTTGAGCGTCTGACTCCGGCTCAGGTCATGATCTCGCGATCTCACAGTTCATGGGTTCGAGTCCCACGTCAGGCTCTGAGCTGTCGGCACAGAGCCCGGAGCCTGCTTCGGAGTCTATGTCTCCCTCTCAAAAATAAATAAATAAACATAAAAAAAAAATGGGTCGGTTACCAACATTTTTTTTAATGGGGAGATTTTGGCCACATACATTAATTTCTGGCTTCTCTTGACAATTACTAAGATTTTGTATTTCCTGATGGCTACCAAAAGAGAGAGGGAGGGACCGCTGTCTCTGGAGACAGCTGTGGCCCCCCAGCTCCTAGGCCTCACTCTCTTCCTGCCTGACCCCTGTACGACCCCTGTAATAATCATCGTTATAATAGCAACCACAGCAGCAAACGCTTGTGGAGGCTTTATCATATGCTGGGCACGACTGGCATCACGTACGGATCATACGATTCCCACAACGTCCCTTCGAGAAGCATACTCTGTTCTCAACCCCTAGTTTACAGACGAGGTCAGTAACGCCCAGAGAAGTTCAGCAGCTTGCCCGAAATCGAGGGGAGACTTCGACCCCGTGGCGCTCTGACTTCGAAGCCCTCCCCTGTGACCACGCGCCGGAGGCCCGGGGTCCCGGCCCACACTCTGCACCTACGGCTTAAGCTCAAGAACCCAGGGAGACGCCCTCCCCTGGCCGTGTGACCAATGTCATTTTAACCGGAAGGCGCACTCCTCTCCCCGATCGCTCATTCAAAGAGCAGATTCGAAGCTTACGTTAGGAAAGAGAACGAAGACGTGGAGGAATGAAGTCGGCTGGGATTATGCTTTCCGGGAAAATATCTGACGTGGAATTAACGAAGGGAGGAAAAGAGACATTAAAGTTTCTCATTCCAAAAGCGGATCCTAGCATAAAATGCAAATAAGCACTAGCATCTACAACAGCAGGGGCGCCCGCGTGGCTCAGTCGGTTAAGCCTCCGACTTCGGCTCAGGTCATGATCTCACGGTTCGTGGGTTTGAGCCCCACATCGCGCTCCGTGCTGACAGCTCAGAGCCTGGAACCTGCTTCGGATTCTGTGTCTCTGTCTCTCGCTACCCCTCCCCCACTCACCCTTTGTCTCTCTCTCTCTCTCTCCCTCTCTCTCTCAAAAAGAAACATACATTAAAAAATTTTTTTAAAAATCTACAACAGCCTTTTTCAAAGTGAGGTGGATGGGGGTGGGGAACCCTGGGGTCCTCAGGCGTCTTTCGGGGAGTCTTTGAGGTCAAAACTATTTTTGTAATAATATTCAGACATTATCTGCTTTTTTTATTCTCAGTGAAACCTTCCAGGGACCACAGGAGCTATCTCCAGAGACTAAATGCAGAAGCGAATATATGAGATTCCAGATGACTCTAAAAAAGTAAAACCATGCCTACTATCCTCACTAAATCTTTGGTCTTTCGAAATATAGTCTTTAAAACGTCACTTTTGTTCATATATAATGAGTTTACTACTGTTACTTTTAAACGAGTATTTTTAAAGTTTATTTGACTTAAAAATTTTTTTTAATGTTTATTTATTTTTGAGAGAGAGAGACGGAACACAAGTGGGGAAGGGGCAGAGAGAGAGGGAGACACAGAATCCGAAGCAGGCTCTAGGAGCCCGATGCGGGGCTCGAACTCACAGACTGTGAGATCATGACCTGAGCCGAAGTCGGCCGCTTAACCGATGGGGCCCCCCAGGCGCCCCTGTAGCTTATCTGACTTCTAATACAGCAAATATCGGCATATATAGTTCACACGCAGAAACTCTGGAGTCTTCAATGGTTTTTAGGCAATGACTTGACCAGATCAAAAAGTCTGAGAACCGTGGCTCTAAAGAGGAAGAAAAGTCTTGCACGTGCCCACGTGCCCGCGCGGGCGGGCGTCCGCGCCTGTGTGTGTCTGACCCAGAAAAGGACCCTGAACCCTGAACCAGCTCTTCCAAACTGGTGGCCAGCCACCATGTTCTGTGAGCACGCCATGCTGCCTCTGAATATGTATTAAATTTGGGGTCACCGTTTGAAGATCAGAAGGTTTCACATGTTCTGGTCTCTTCTCGAAAAACAAACAGACCAACAAACTTCCGCTCGGCCACTCTGTGTGACTGGGATCACTCGGATGGGGCCCACGATCCTTGGTTCGCCTCCGGGCCTTGACCTCCCTGTTTCTTGGAGGTGTGTCTAAGTTGCTACTCGGAACCAGAAGGAGAGAAATAAGCATTTTTTTTGCAATCAACGATGACACACGGCTCAATTTAACACATTGAGCGCAACAAAGCACAACAAAGAACCTGTTTCCGTCCTCTGCCTTCCCAAAGCGGCAACTTGGAACGGTGTCACTGTGGGCACAGAGACTCTTGGATCGATGAGAAACCCTTCTGAGAAAGAAAAGAATTCATCTGACAAACCAGGTCTCTCTGGACAAGGGCGAAGGGAGAAGACTCACCCAGGCGAAGACCAAAGGAATGACTCTCCAGGGAACAGGAGGGCCCAGTTGAGGCCCCACGGGGAGGGGATTCAGGTGACCGTCACACCACTGGAAACATCCTCCTGGAGCTCTGGGTAATAAATTCAGGACACTCATCCAACTTCTTTCGCCCTGAAAGCGGGTGATGGAAAGGAAGGGGCCTTCAGATCTCGGGTCCCCAAAGCAGCAAGCACCCAGGTGTAAAGGCGGGCAAGGCGGGCAATTTTCGGAAGGAGGAAGAAAGCAATACTAAACTGGGGAGATCTCGGCGGGAAAGGGGGTTTCGTTTTAGGGGCAAGTTATTGTTTCTTCCTTTCCTTGTCTTGCTTCCTCGGGAAGGGACCTGGAGGGTTCTGCCGGAAAACGCCTCGCCCGGGTAGAACCGGTGATGAAAAGGGATGTTTGCTGGAGAGGCGGGGAAGAGGGCTGGGAAAACAAATATTAGATGCAAATCTGGGTCCCCTGTTCCGGAGGCGGGGGGGGG
>PITB01005479.1:0-24404 GCA_004024585.1 Paradoxurus hermaphroditus | reverse complement strand
CTGCGGGGGTGCAGCGGGGCCAGGAGCTGTTGGGGTGCAGAAGGTGCGTGCGCGATGCGGGGTGAGGGGCGCCCGCCGCGCCTGCTGCGTCCCCCGGAAGGGAGACGGGCCCCCTAAAACACAAGTCTATAAACAAATTAGGCTTTAAAAAGGGGGGGAGGGGTTGAAAAGTGAAGAGGGGCAGGAAGGGGGGGTAGGGAGGAAAGGGAGGGGGCAGGGGCAGCAGCAACCGGGTTTTACCCGCCCCCGGGGGCTCGCGCGCCGGCCTCGCGCCTCGCAGGCCTCCCAGCGGCCCCCAGCCTTCCTCGCGCCGCCCGCCGGCCCGGCGCGCACGCGCAGCCAGGACCGGCCCCGGAGCAGCCCGCTGACCCGCGGCGCGGGCGCGCGGGCGTGGCTGCGGGTCGCTTCGCGACGCCCAGGGCCGCCTCGCGCCGCCCGGGCTCCTGGCGCGTGGCGCCCGGCGGCGGCGAAGTCGCGGCGGCGACGCGGCCTCTGCGGGGAGGCGGGGCCACGCAAGGGGGCGGGGCCTGGCGCGGTCAGGTGACCCGCGGCGGGCGGGAAAGGAGGCGGTTGGTCGCCATTTTGCGAGGAGGGCCGTTGAGGACGGGAGAGTGTGAAGGCGGAGCCCCGGCAGGGGCCGCGGGGGGAGGGGCCGCCCCGCCCGCCCCGCCCCCTCCGCCCTTGCCCCGCCCCCCCATACCCGCATACAGAGGCCGAGAGTCCTGCGGCCCCGGCCATTGTTCCCGGAGGGCGGCGTTAGAACGCAGCGGCGGGGGCCTCCGGCTCCCCGGGGCCGCTCCGAGCTTCGGTGGCCCGCGATGGGTGCTGCGAGAGCGGGGCCCGCCCCGGCAGGGTCGTGGGGCCCAGCGAGGCGGCCCCGCGTGGCCCCGAGGCAGCCGAGGCGCGAGCGGAAGCCACGGGCACCTGCCCCCTCAGGGGCTCGGGAGGATGCGGGGCCGCCCTTCCGCGCCGTGTTGGCGCCGAGCCGTGTGTGGGTCTGGCTCCGTCTCCGTGCTGAGCCGTGTTGAGGGAGGGGCGGGATCGGGACGAGAACGGTGGCCGGGGGCGCTGACTGTTCAAGGAGCTCGAACCCCGGAACCACGGAGGCGGGGAGCTCTTTCCTTAGGAAGTGAGCCCTGCACGTCGGTGGGGCACAGAGAGTAGCCGCGCGGTGCCCCGGGGGTGGGAAGGGGACGCGATTGTGCGGGAGCACGAGGGGATCTGATTGGGGTGATGGAAAGATTTTGCAAGTGAGTTACAGCGATGGCTGCGCCACGGGGCGAATTTCCTGAAAACCATGGGCTTGAACCCTCCAAGCGCGTGGCTTTTATGTGAATGACCTCAGTAAAGTTTCCTTGATTTTAGAAATTGATTCCGAGGGTAGACCGAACAGAGAGGAGGAGAAAAAGACTGACATTCTATTTTGGGATTCCTTCGTTCAGCCACTATTTATTGAGCTTCTGTTCTGTTCTGAGGTAACAGCAGTGTCCGAGTCAGGCAGACATCCCCGCTGTAGCTCTCCGCCTGCGGAAGCGCTGTCCAAACGGACCGAAATACAAAAATGTGAAATTAGCTTTAATAAGACGATTTAGGTCCACATGTTATTTCAACACGGAATGAATAGAAAAATTTTAGTAGGGAGGTAAAGTTACATTTTGGGGGGGACGGGGGGGGGAGGGGGGCACTTGAAAGAAGTCTGGACATGTCCATCCAGACCAGCCAGATTTCAAGGGGAGCCACAGGGGAAGCTAGTGGTTCCTGTACTGACCAGAGTACCTCCCGTGGGGCACAGACAAATCCATTTAGAATGCAACATGGTTAGACTTCAAGGAAAAAGTTAAGGAAAGAGGACAGAAACTGTCAGGGGACAGCGATTCGAGACGGGTCGGTGAAGGTCTCTCTGGTGAACTTACACTGAGCAAAGACCGCGAGGATACGAGGAAGGGGTCTGTAAAAAATATCTGGGGGAAGAGCAGGTGCAAAGGCCCTGTGGCAGGAAAGCTGTGGCTCCATTTGAAGAACAGCGGAGACTGGTGTGGATGGGTCTGTGTGAATAAAGGGAAGTGAAAACTAGAACCTCGTAAGTTATGCCAAGACAGGAATTAAACACCCGCTTTCAGTTTAGGAGAGATTTTTTTTTTCATCTGTTTAGCGGACATTAAAAAATACTGAGTTTCAGCAGGGTGACCCCCTCCCCTTAAGGGGGAGACAAGAACCGTGGCCACAGGGTGCACGAGAGTTTGAAGAACAGACTTAAACTCCTGAAATAAATCGATATCTTCCTGTCTTTTGACAAACACCGAACACTTCCCGGACAAGAAGATGCTGGCGACATGTAACGCACAGAATTAGCGCTCACGAATTATTTTAAAAGCCTGCAAATTAAAGCAACGGCCCAATTAAAAAAACGAATAAAAGATACAAGAGACGCTGCACCCCGGAGGAAATCTATGAGAACAGGCCTAACCACAATAACGAGGGAATGCGAATTAAAACCGCCGGTGTCGCGTCGTGTCGTCAACCAGCAAGGCAAATTAAAAAACTTTTCTATCCGGTGGGGCAAGGGGAACACCTACCATCCCGGTAATGGGTAGGATTGGTAACAGTCGCATTGGCGAACGCATTTGACTTCTTGAGGATACAATTAAAGATGTAGCCAAGCCAGGGACACGCGGTAGAGAATCTTCCTCGTGTACACTCCAAGATGTGTTCCGGAATAGTCCTAAGCAGCAGCGCCTTCGCAGCCCTCCGTAAGCCCGGACTGGATGATCCTGGAACAGAAAAAGGACCCCGGGGGAAAAACTACTGAAATCTCAACAAAGCCTGGAATCTAGTTAGCAGGCCGATGTTGATTTCACGGTGTTGACAAATGTACTACGATGATGCTGACGTCGGGGAAAACTGGGCAAAGGGTGTATCGGAGGTGTGTATCCTTCCAACGCTCCTGCAAATCTAAGATCATTATCTACGGGCTACCGGATAAGTTGTGATCTGTTTACTCAGTGGAATATTATACAGCTGTAAGAAGCAGTCCGTGTCAGTTGCAATAGTACAGATGTATTTTCATTTACTCACAAAGTTACCAAACAGAACCAAAAACATACGGTTTGGGGACACAAATATATTGTAGATTCTTTTTTTATGTTTTATTTATTTTTGAAAGCAGGATGGACAGAGCGTGAGCAGGGGAAGGGCAGAGAGAGAGGGAGATACAGAATCCGAAGCAGGCTCCGGGCTCTGAGCCGTCAGCACAGAGCCCGATGCGGGGCTCGAACTCACAGACCGCGAGATCATGACCTGAGCCGAAGTCGGACGCTGAACAGACTGAGCCACCCGGGCGTCCCACCGTATCACGTGTTCTTAAATATTTTTTTGTTATTTTGGTAACTCTCTTGCATCTTCTACCGGACTATACGCTCCTTGAAAGACGATCTGCCCTCGGCAAGCTATTCCCCACCGTACTCAGCGAGACATTATCATCTGTAGTCATAAATACTGTTATCGATCATATGTAATGATATCGGGATGCCCAACTCATCCCAAAGTGCCCAGGACTTCCCCGATTTTAGCCTTGAAAAATCCCATGTTCCTGGAAGCTCCTTAATTCCAAGCTAATTGGGACGGCTGGTCACCCTAGGTATAACGTAGAATATAAACAGAAAGCCTTTACCCAGCTGGACTTGGAGTCGCTCGCTCCTCACAACATTCTGATGAGACAGGAATTTATCATCCCTGTTTTCCAGGTGAGGAAACCGGCTCAGAGAGCACAAGCAGTTTTCTCAAGTTTGCACAGCTAAGAAGAGGCAGACATGGGAATAAACCCACCGTTTTTACCACCGAGGCTGTTCAGTAAATGTTTGTGGCCTGGGGGGCTCAAGTCATAAGGGTCTGACTTCGTTCCGGTTCGTTGAGTCCGAGCCCCACGTCGGGCTCTGTGCTGACAGCTCAGAGCCTGGAGCCTGCTTCGGATTCTGTGTCTCCTCTCTCTGCCCCTCCCCTGCTCGCTCTCTGTCTCTTTCCCTCAAAGATAAATAAACATTAAAAATCTGTATATATTTGTGGATCCTCAGTACCTTCATATTTGAGCGTAAAATCTAGTCGAAGAGGTAAGACACTCTCCCTCATCTTCGTTATCTCTGTAACCAGGCAGGGCCTGGCCCGCAGTAAACCAATGTTGTGAAATCGCACACCTGCGGAAGTTCAAAGAACAACACCAGCAGCGCTTGCTCAACTGCCGAAGGAGGGGCTGAGCCGCCCCAGCCGTAGGAGGAAGGAGAAGGTCATGAGCACTCTGAAGCAGATTGGAAAAGTCTCAGACCCAGGGAGCCCAGGCGGCTTAGTCGGTTGAGTGTCTAACTCTTGATCTCAGCTCAGGGCCGGATCGCAGAGTCGTGAGTTCAAGCCTAGTGTTGGGCTCCAAACTGGGCGCTGAGTGGAGAGCCTACTTAAAGACAAACAAACAAACAGGGGCGCCTGGGTGGCTCAGTAGGTTAAGCCTCGGACTGCGGCTCAGGTCATGATCTCCCAGTTCGTGGGGTGGAGCCCCGCGCGTCCGGCTCTGTGCTGACAGCTCACAGCCTGGAGGCTGCTTCGGATTCCGTGTGTGTGTGTGTGTGTGTGTGTGTGTGTGTGTGTGTCTCTCCCCTTCCCTGGCTCATGCTCTGTCTCTATCTCAAAAATAAACATTAAAAAAAAATTAAAAACAAAGAAATAAACAAAAAGTCTCAGACCTAATCTGCATCTAAAACATGGACTATGGAAATCGGTGGGCCAGACAGTTGGCTAAAAAGCATTAGCAGAGGGGCACCTGGGTGGCTCAGTTGGTCAAGTGTCTCACTCTTGGTTTTGGCTCAGGTTGTCATTTCGCCATTTCTGAGTTCAAGTCCCATGTTGGGCTCTGTCCAGTCGGCATGGAGCCTTCTCGGGATTCTCTGTCTTTGTGACAGACCCCCTCTCTGCCCGACCCCCTCTCAGAAATAAATCAATAAACATTCTTTTAGAAATGTCAGCAGAGTAAGAGCAGTTGGGGGAAGTGGGGGGATCTCCCTGAACAAAGGATATAAAAGGGAAAATGAGGCTGGGAAATTCAAAGACTAGTTAGAGGTAGATCTAGGGGCAGCAAATTGATGTTCCAAGACTGATAGAAAACAACAACAACATAATAATAATAATAAATATTTATAATATAAATAATATATAAATAAATAATTAAATAGAAAATTTATATTTAAGTTTTATATTTTATTTTTATTATTTTTATTTATATTTATTTAGACTTAATTATAATTATAATTATAATTAATTGCAATTAATTTTTATTAATTATATTTATATTTATATAGTAACTATAATATTAATTATATTATATTATAGTTATAATAAATAATGATTTAATTATTTAATAGAAAATTTATATTTAATTATTTTTATATTTTATTTTTATTATTTTTAAATTTTTATTTATATTTATTCTGTTTAAATATTTATATTTAATTATTTAATATAAAATAATAAAAGAAGCATGATATAAATATAAAATTTTATATTTAATTACTTAATATAAATAACAATGTAAATAATATAAATATTAAAATGCATGTTTAATTATTATAAGTACTTATAATGATATAATATAAACATAAGATTTATATTATCATGGAATAATTATTATAAATAGTAATCGCAGCAGTGACAGCGATCGTAACAGGAAACGTTTGGACACTGTGTGTGTGTCACGAACCAAGCCCTCCTCTACACATTCGCTGCGCATAATCTCGCTTCATCCCCACGGCAAGCCCGCGACGTGGGTACCATTCCTCACCTCATTTCATGGCCGGGGAGACTTTGGAGTCTGGCGGGTGCAGTCTCTCTCCGGATTTCAGTGTGCTCTGTCGCCATATAGCGAGTGCCTCCAGTCACCGCGGTGCCGGGACCCGGAATTTCAAAGACGACTGCCTGGAATTTTGCCTGCCGCCAAAAATCCTATCAAGATCTACTATCTCCTCTCATCCCAGAACGCGGCCCGATGCCGTCACTCTCGTCTGTTTGACAACCCCTGGTGATGTTCTGCTCACCAGGCGGCGACACGGATGAATCTCCGACACGGCGGGTTGTTTCTGCCTTTTCCATCACGATGCACAACCTACGAACATGCACGTACGCGTTTGTGTTGGAACACCTGCGCTCATCCTCTCGGGCGTGTGCCCAGGAGCGGAACTGCCTGGTCCGATGGGAGTTCTGCGCGGCGCTGCTTGGGGGGAAGATTGGTTTTGAAGGCAAAGGATTTGCTGAGGAGAGAGAAGAAGAGGAGTCAGAGCCGATTCCGGAATGTTCGAGCCAAGCGATCGGATGAACGAGCGCCCGCCGCGGAGATGGCAGCGCTGCTAGCAGGAGGCGGGGAACAGACGGCAGACTTGGGGACACGTTTAGACCCGGCGAGCCAGGTCCTGGGGGGGGAGGCGGTGTATAGCGGAGTCTGCCAGCCTCTGCCCACGCAGTCCCCGGGGGAGACAGACTTGAAACAAACAAATCATTACCCAGTGGGTCCCGATGGTAGCCAAGCGCTAAGGAGGAGAGATGGAGCCCAGGAGAGGGTGGGCCTTGAGACTCTGGTCAGGCCTGGAGGGCCCGAGAGGGTTTGCTTGGGGCGCCTGGGTGGCCCAGTCGGTGGAGCGTCCGACTTCGGCTCGGGTCGCGATCTCATGGTTCATGAGTTGGAGCCCCGAGCCCGGAGCCTGCTTCGGCTTCGGTGTCTCCGTCTCGCTCTCTGCCCCTCCCCGGCTCGCGCTCCGTCCCTCTCTGTCTCTCGAAAAAGAAAAGGAAATGTTAAAAAAAGGAAAGAAAGAAAGGTTTGCTCAGCAAGGGATGTTGGAGTTGTAGGACGAATGGGAGGTAACCAGGGTTCCGATTATTTGTGGCTGCAAAACAAAACCGCCCCGAAACAGTGCCTTAAATGAGGACAGTCGTTCTGTTGGTTCGCAAGTCTGGGCCGGGGGGGGGGGGGGCCGGTGGGGTTGACTGGATTCAGGCTCAGAGCCTCTCAGTGCACTCGAGGTCAGACCACGGGCGGCCTGGAGTTGTCTCGAAGGCGTCTTCGCACGCTGTCCGGTGGTCGGCGCTGGGGCTGGCCGGGACCTCAGGCCTCCTCTCCATGCCGCCTCGCTTCTTCCCGACACGGCGGCCTCAGGGCCCTGGGACCCCTTAGGTGGCATCTCTGGGCTCCAAAGACCAAGTCCCAAGAGAGCTAAACAGCTACTATCTTGCCTTTTTATGACCGTTCCTCGAAAGTCACATGGAGCCTCGGAGCAGAGCTGGAGTTCGCTAGGGCAGCCAACTGCGCGGCTTAAACCACGAACACGGATTTCTTGTCTCACTTTATAAATTCTGGAGGGTAGAAGTCCGGGGTCAAGCGGGTGGCAGGGGACCCCTCAGGAGGAGGGGACGATCCGTCCCTGTCTCTCTCCCAGCTTCTAACGGTTTGCTGGACATCTTTGACGTTCCTTGTTCTTGTGCCGTTACCCTGACCTCTGCCCTCGCCTTCCCGTAATAGTCTCCCTTTGTGCGTCTGTGGGTCCAAATATCCACCTTTTATAAGGACACCCGTCATGTTGGATTAAAGGCCCACCCTACTCCCGTGTAACCTCATCTGAACTAACTTCACCACGACAACCCTGTTTCCGAGTGAGGTTATGTTCCGAGGTGCCGAGGGTTGAGACATCAGCACAGACACTCGGGCGGGGGCGGGGGGACACGATTCGACAAATAACAAATCCCTTCTGCCGTAGTCCCAGACCTTCTCAGGTTCAAAGGGAAAGCACATATAAACCCAACTCTTCTTTTTTTTTTTTTAAGTTCCTTTATTTATTTTGAGAGAGAGAGAGGCAGCGCAAGTGGGGGAGGGGCAGAGAGAGAGAGACTCCGAAGCAGGCTCTGTACCGCCAGAGCAGAGCCCGACACGGGGCTCGAACTCATGAAACTGTGAGATCATGACCTGAGCCGAAACCAAGAGTCGGACACTCGACCTTACCGAGCCGCCCAGGCGCCCCATAAACCCGACTCCTTTTTTTTTTTTTAATTTTTAAAATTTATTTATTTTTGCGAGAGAGAGAGAGCACAAGCAAGGGAGAGGCAGAGAGAGAGGGAGACACAGAATCCGAAGCAGGCTCCAGGCTCCGAGCTGTCAGTGCAGAGCCCGACGTGGAGCTTGAACCCACAAACCACGAGATCGTACCCCGGACCAAAGTCGGACGCTTAACTGACTGAGTCCCCCAGGCACCCCTAAACCCAACTCTTAGGAGACAAGTCCGAAGTCACATGGCAAGAGCATGGGGTATAGGAGAGAGTGTTGCAATTGTATTTGGGAAATTACAAATGTCCAGTGTTGAGGTAGACGCTGGGGTGGAGGTAGGCATTTCTTGATAAGGGGCACGCTCGGCAGCTCCGGAATCAAACTACATCCATTGGGATAAGTTCATCTGTAAGATGAAAGAATGCTCAACTAACAGCAACCGAGCATAGGTGACCCGGGGCTGGTTACAGAGCTCAGGCGCGTTGCCACAGATCTGTATATCCTTCTGCTGTGCTGTCCTCAGAGTCCTGGTGTTTTGGGCCCTCACCGGTGTTGCCTCGTGGTCACAAAAAGGCTGCTGCAGCTCTAAGCATCGGATATTCGCTCCACGGTCCCAAGTGAGGAGGACGAAGAGCAATAGCAAAAGGCGGTCTTCTTCAGAGACTCACTATTTGCCCCCAGAAAGATTCTCTGATTTTCAGATGGGGAAAACCGCCCTCTTCTCCTCCTCTGCCTTGGACCTTTGCAGTGCCCTCCTTCCCGCTCTGGGCTTGGCCACGGAGCTTCCCTCAGCCATTGGGATAGGAAACAGACGTGACACCAACGGCCGCTCGAACCGGGCTTGCGAGGCGTGAGAACTCTCTGCCGTCGCCGTGAGAACGTGCCCGGGCTGGCTCGTGAAGAGATGGGACAGCCGCGCGGGGAGCAGGGTCGAGTGCTCTCGTCGCCTGGGCCGGCCTCCGTCGCTCAGCAGCCACTGCCCGCCAGACATGCGAGGGAGCCCCGTTCCGACCAACAGAACCACCTAGCCTACCGCCCGCTGACCCCGGATGCGTGAGCGATCAGTCCTTAGCAGTAGATTTCACTCGGGGCTGGCAGTTGTCCTTTACACAGCTTTAGTGTGGATCATCGATCCACGTTTTTCAAACCCTCCTAGCAACCTCGGCCAGAGCTGGGAGGTTGGGGGGGGGGTGGGAAAGGGAGGTGGGTGAGGGGGTCACATGGCAGAACACAGTCGCGTGGAGTCTGAGAAAGCAGGGAATGGGATGGAGCCGGTGGGTTTGGGTCAGTCGTGGTCAGCGCCCTGGGATCAAGGCTCCAGACAGAACCGAGGTTCTGTCAGCGAAGACGAGGTGGGGCTGGCCGGGGATACTGTCACCACGACGCCTGCAGATGCTATTTACGTTCTGGGGGACGAGGCTGTCAGAGACCCCGGAAGTGATGGTGCTTCCTTTTGGGGAGGAGACCGTGATCAGAGACGCATCAAGGAGGACTTGAGCGTAATCGGTAAGGGCTTTGATCCTCTACAAAATTTTAAATGTGTATTTACTTGTTGTTTACTATTTTATGTTCATTTCTTTATTTTGAGAGCGAGAGAGAGAGAGAGCGAATGGGCAGGGGAAGGGCAGAGAGAGAAGGAGAGAATCCCAGGTGGGTTCTGAGCTGTCAGCACAGAGCCAGACTCACGGACTGTGAGATCATGACCTCGGCGGAAACCAAGAGTAAAATGTTCTGTCGGTTGAGCCTCCGACTTCAGCTCAGGTCACGATCTCACGGTTCATGAGTTCAAGCCCCGCATCCAGCTCTGTGCTGACAGCTCAGAGCCTGGAGCCTGCTTCGGATTCTGTGTCGCCCTCTCTCTCTGCCTCTCCCCGGCTTGCACTCTCTCAAGAATAAATAAAACATTTTTTAAAAATGTTTAAATAAATTTTAAATAAAATGTACTAACTGAATGAAAATGTATTAATTAAATAAAAATATATTACTTATGATTAAAACTTATTACCTATAATTACATGAAAACTTTATTAGCTAAGTGAAAACTTATTCACAAATGAAACTTATTAATTAAAATTACGTTCAGTTGTACTCTCAAAATTAAATTCACCTGTATTAATATAAGTGCATTGATTACATTTCAATTGAAATTATGGATTGAAATTAAACGAAACTGTGCTAGTTAAATTGAACTTAACATTTAGCAGTTGGATTAAGCTTTGTTGATATTTAAATTAAAATTGAGTAAATAAAAATAGAATTTAAGTTAAAAGTAACTTTTTTTAAAAGCTTATTTATTTTGAGAGAGACAGAGACAGCGCAAGTCGGGGAGGGGCACAGAGAGAGGGAGAGAGAGAATCCCAAGCAGGCTCCACACAGTTAGTACAGAGCCCGATGCAAGCCTCGAACTCATGAAACCATAAAACCGTGACCTGAGCTGAAACTAAGAGTCAGATGCTTAACCGACTGACCCGCCCAGGCACCCCACTTTTTTAAAGATATTTTTAAAATAATCTCTGTACCCAGTGCAGGGCTGGGGCTCCCAACCCTGAGATCAAGAGTCGCCTGCTCTACGGACCGAGTCAGCTAGGCCCCCCAACTTTTAAAGTATCAAATTTAATAACATTTTCCATAGATTGTATTCTACAATTACAAAACTAGAATTCAAAGAGTTAGAGGCACCTGGGCGGCTCGGTCAGTTAAGGGACCAACTAACTCTTGATTTCAGCTCAGGTCATGATCTCATGGTTTGTCAGTTTGAGCCCCGTGTCGCGCTCTGTGCTGACAGCTCAGAACTTGCCTGGAATTGTCTTTCCCACCTGCCTCTCCGCCAAAATAAATAAATAAACTTAAAAAAAAAAAAAAAGGGAGGGGGAGGCCCCTGGGGGGCTCAGTCAGTTAAGCATCCGACTTTGGCTCTGGTCAAGATCTCGCGGTTCATGGGTTTGACACCTCAGAGCCTGGAGCCTGCTTCGGGTTCTATGTCTCTCCCTCTCTCTACCCCTCCTCTCTCTCTCTCTCTCTCTCTTTCAAAAATAAATAAACATTAAAAAAATATATTTTTTAAAGAATTCATGCACCGTGCATGTGAAGATACCAAACACGGTGCCTGGTGCACTGGACTTGCTGAGATGGGGAGTCCGGAGGTAGGACCGAGCTCAGGCTCACAGGGTAGGCGGAGACCAACGTCTCCCCGGAGACCACATGCCCCGGACGAAAGGGCATGAGATCTCTGGTCCCCCCTGCTGTGTGCCAGGCGCTGTTTGAAGGGCTTCACATACAGTAACCCATCGAATCCTTTCAAGCACCCTCGGAGGCAGTGACTGTTATCACACCCATTTTCCAGAGCAGCACACTGAGGCCCAGAAAGACTAACCTAGGAAAACGGAGGAGTTGAGGGCCAAAGATCTGGATTTGAACCCAGGCCCCGAGCCACGAGCTATGTGGCCTCGGTTTCTGCACCAAGGATTGAGGACAGCGCCGCATCCGAGCGGGAAGTCTCAGGGACTTTGGCAAGACTGTGCAGAAAACCCTCCCTGAATCACGAGCCGCTCAACGTTATGGCGATGAGTATACCGGCCGGGAAGAGGGCCGGCGGAACCGGCAGGGAGGAAAACGCGAGAAAGGCACGGAGGCCTCGCTGCGCAAGCCGGGCGGGTAAAAGCTGCCACATCTGCCAGCGCCGTGACCTTGGAGTTGGCGGCCTCCAGAACGGCAGGAAATGCTTGTCGATTGCTTACAAGCTACCCAGTCCGTGATAGTTTCCATAGCCGCCCAAACGGACTAAGACACACCCGCACCGACTTCACGATTGAGAGACTACGGAGACCACAAGAGACATAAAATAATAAAGGACAAGTATTAAGGTTAGGATTGGCCTTCGTTAGAAACCACCCAGCTCGGGGGCGCCTGGGTGACTCCGTTGTTAAGCGTCCGACTTCGGCTCCGGTCATGATCTCACGGTTCTCGGGTTCGAGCCCCGCATCGGGCTCTGTGCTGTTGCCACAGAGTCTGCTTGGGATTCTCTCTCTCCCTCTCCCTCTGCCCCCGCCCCGCACATACACTCTCTCTCAAAATAAATAAACTAACTAAATAAAAAATAACCCATCTCGGGGCACCTGGTTGGCTCAGCAATAGAACGTAGGACTCTCGATCTCAGGGTGGTGAGCTTGAGCCCCACGTTGGATGGAGACATTACTTTTTTAAAAATTTATTTTTTTAATTTTAGTCTCCTCTGATTGGGGGCCCTCTCTCTTTATCTCTGAGTCCCCCCGCAGCCAGACGCTTCACAAACACCGAGTGCCTGCTCCGTGCCCGGATGCTGTGGCCAACAAGCAGATTCTATCCCTGGCGGGTTTAAGTTCTTGTGTCATAGGTGTAAATCCACAAGAAAAGAAATAAGTTAACAAAATGCATCCTTCAGGCCCCACCCGGGCCTCCTGAATTAGGAGGTCTTGCATTTTATTTCGGCGAGGCCCCCCATGGGATTCGTGGGCACCCTGAAGGTTGAGAAGCACGACTGCAGACAGCGAGACCCATGAAGGCTTCTCGGAGGAGGAGGCATGTGACTTGAGACCTAAAGTCTGAGACAGGCACGCAGGTGTGCGGGGCGCGAACTCCAGGCAAAGAGAAGTTCGAGCCCAAAGGTCATGACCCCAGGTAGAGGTCTGAGGGGTTCCGAGAGGATTGGGGTGACTCGGGCCACGTGTCAGTGGCGGCGGGAGCCGTGGCTGAGGTGAGGGAGACAGGTGACGGCCCCTGCAAGCTTCACCCAGAGCCCAACGCGGGGCTTGGACCCACAAACCGTGAGATCTTGACCTGAGTTAACAGCAAGAGTCAGACGCTCAACCGGCTGCGCCACCCAGGCGCCCCAGTAAATAAATATTTCTTTAAAAGTGCCCTCTGGCCCTGCTGTGACTTTCTACTGTGACCACTTAACTTGGCTAGAACCACGTTTCTCAAAGTTCCCTTCCACGTATGGTTCTGGGTTGGGTTTGGCCAGACGAGAAATCTGCACGTTAAGATTCATTTGGTGATTTGTACCGAATATACTGTCCGTATTCAGATTTCCTCAACGGCCCTCCAAATAGCTCACTTTAAGAATATTTATATTAATAATATGCTGGGGGCGGGGGAGGGGCGCCTGGGTGGCTCCGTCGGCTAAGCATCCGACTTCAGCTCAGGTCATGATCTCGCAGTTCGTGGGTTCGAGCCCCGCGTCGGGCTCTGTGCTGACGGCTCAGAGCCTGGAGCCTGCTTCGGATTCTGTGTCTCCCTCGCTCTCTCTGCCCCTCCCCTGCTCGTGCTCTGTCTCTCTCTCCCTCAAAAATAAATAGACATTAAAAAATAACAGTATGCTGGGTGACAAGAAGAGTCATCCCAAGGTTGATTCTACGTAATTGCAGAGAAAGAGAATACGGGGGGGGGGGGAGGGGGGGGACGAAATCACCACCCTCCAATGGCTTCTCCCTTGGTGTGACCAAATTTTGCACAACCAACCCCAAACGAATGGCATGGTGGCAAGCGTCCCGTCCAAGAGGGCCAGCCCAGCCTCGCGCCCGGAGACGCTGAACGAGCCGAGCAGGCGTTGACCCGGGCATCGTTTTGCTTTGAAGCCCCCCAGGTGACCGGAGCGTGCGGCTCGGGAGCCAAACCCTCACCGAGCGCTCTCCGGGGGATGGGCGGACGGAGCCGCTGGCCCGCTGGCCCTTCTGCCTCCCGCCGCTCCCCACCTGCGTGCAGACCGCCTGCTCTTTCCAGCAGGTTGGGACGGCGCTTCTCACGCTGGGTTACCCGTGGTCACCGAACCCTCGGAAGGCACAGAACAAGGGGAGGCAGACTGGCCCTTGGAAATGACAGTCATTGGAGGAGGAGTCAATCAGTGAGGACGGAAAAGGGGGCTCCGGAGAAGGGGGACGCCCCGGGGAGCCCTGGGAAAGATGCTCTCCAGAAGGAGGGAAGGGGTCCACTCTGACCGCTGGCTTCTCCTCTCCATCACCCTCTCTTTCCTTCTTTGCTTAGCTCGGCCCTACTCTCCGTGTTTCATTTTTCGATCGCTTCCTTCGAGCACCCTCAAACTCCTCTGGCCCCCTCGTCCTCTGGAGTACACACCTGGCCTGACCCCGGCCATCCGTCTTCTCGGGAAGAACCCACCCGGCCAGCCCGACAGGTTTTACCCGAGAGTCGGAGAAATCACAGACCTCAGGCCCAGGGCGTTCTCCGGGTGGCTCTGGCGCCCACTCGCTCAAAAGAGAAGCTTCCTCCCACGCTGCCCCCCGCCTGCCCTCCACCTGTTGGCCCTCCGTGCTTCCCTGCGACATAGCCCAGCCTCTTCTCCCCCTACCGTGCCCACTCCCTTCCATCCCCCCAACCCTGGCTTCCAGCCCCCATTCTCCCTCCCTCCCCGTGCCCCCTTTTGTGGTTTCTCGTCTTCTCCCCGTCTTCCTCCCTCTCCTTCAGCCCCTGGACGATCCGTCCCATGCCAGCCGCCGCAGCCCTTTCTAAAAGGCAAACGGGACGGGGCACCTGGTTGAGGGTCCGACTTTGGCTCGAGTCATGATCTCGCGGTTCGTGAGTTCGAGCCCCGCGTCAGGCTCTGTGCAGACAGCTCCAAGCCTGGAGCCTGCTTCGGATTCTGTGTCTCCCTCTCTCTGCCTCTCTCCTGCTCGCGCTCTGTCTCTCTCTCTCTGTCTTAAAAATAAATATACATTTTAAAAAAATTCTTTTTTTAAGGCAAATGGGAACTTCTCCACCCTGGTCACAAGAGAGGCCCCAAACCTATGGAAGGCTCTCGGCTACCACAGGCGGTAAATGAGAGGCGTCTCCATTGTAAAGGGGTCTCTTGTCTGTCATCGTCGCTGAGGGGGGGGCTCTTTTGAGATGGCGGGAACACCCTACTTCGCACCAACCTTTCCCCAGTGATTTAAAAACCTTTTTTCAACGTTTAGTCATTTTTTTTTGAGAAAGAGAGACAGCGCGAGCAGGGGAGAGGCAGAGAGAGAGACACACACACAGAATCGGAAGCAGGCTCCAGGCTCCGAGCTGTCTGCACAGAGCCCGATGCGGGGCTCGAACCCACGAACTGCGAGATCATGACCTGAGCTGAAGTTGGACGCCCAACCGACAGAGCCACCCGGGCGCCCCCTCCCCAGTGATTTCAGCATCAGATGCTGAGCCTTCTCTGGAACAATGTTCCGTCGTAATTGGCCGCATGGGAGGTGACAGCAGCCTGGACTCTGTTAGTAGGGACAGAGATGGGGAAGGGTGCTTGGCTTCCGGTTTTAATTGCAGTCGAATCACTAATTCCTAACTGGGTGACGGGGCCTGGCCGAGCCCGGTCCCTGTGCCTCCTACCTGACAGGGCTTTTGGTAATAATGATACCAAAGTTCCAAGTAGCCGGTCCGAGCCCTTGACCTCCGCTCCCGCCTGGGAGGCGGATTGTTACAGATGAGGAAACTGAGGCATGAGAGGAGACCGACTTGCCCGAGGCACACAGCCAGCAGGTGGCAGGGGTGGGAGACGAACCCAGAGGCCTCTTTCCAGAGCCCCGCCCTCTGCGGCGCTAGAAGGGCCTCAGAAAGAAGCCGCAATAAATATCTTTTATTAAGGCGCCCTGGGGAGTGTGTTGTGGGGCCCTTGGGTTCCCTCTCCTTACAACCTCTTTGGGGCGGGGGCGGGGTGCGGAGTGTGTTCTGTTTTCTGTGTCCTTCGATGATGGCGAGTGTCCGGCACTTGCAGACCGGTCCGTCCCAAGCCCGCGCAGCCCCAGCCCGGATCCGGCGGCTGGGCCCGGGGCTCCGATAGCCACGTCCGTTTTAGGGCGCGGGCTCCACGCTTCCAAAGCTCGGCGCCTCGAAATCCAAGCGGGTCCCGTCTCCGAGCACAGCCGGGATGTCCCTGTTCCCGGCGGAAGGAGCCAGGTTCACGGAGACGCTCCCCTCCTTGCCAAAGTCCTTGCGGTTTCCCGAGCGCCATCCGGAAAAGAAGTTTGGATACAACCAAGGAGACGCGGGTCAGAGCCACCCAAAGCGGGCGACGCGGGCGGCTGAGGTCGGCCCTTCCCTTCCTTCCATCAGTACCTACGCCTCTTTTCCCGAAACTCAACAAGATCATCAATCCCTTTAAAAATAAGACCATTGTGGGGCGCCTGGGTGGCTCAGTGGTTCAGCATCCAGCTTTGGCTCATGTCATGATCTCAGTTTGTGAGTTCGAGCCCCGTGTCATGCTCTGTGCTGATGGTTCAGAGCCTGGAGCCTGCTTCGGATTCTGTGTCTCCCTCTCTCTCTCTCTCCCCCTCCCCCACTCGTACTCTGTCTCTCTCAAAAATAAACATTAAAAAAATTTTTTTTAATTAAAATTGAGATCATCACGATCTCAGGGTTGGTGGGTTCGAGCCCTGCATTGGGCTCCATGCTGACGGTGCAGAGCCTGCTTTGGATGCTCTCTTCCTCTCTCTCTCTCTCTCTCTCTCTCTCTTAAATTAAGACCTTTGTTCCTTTACTAAATTGGTTATAATAAGTTCCCAGCTAATAAACAGCACAAATTCCAAAGCTTTCATTCTTCGACCATTGTCTCTCTCTTTTTTTAAATGTTTATTTATTTATTTATGAGAGAGTGAGCAAGGGAGGGGCAGAGGCAGAGGGAGACAGAGGCTCTGAAGCAGGCTCTGTGTTCCCGGCACAGAGAGCAGGGCTCAAAACTCACAAACTGTGAGATCATGACCTGAGCCAAAGTCAGATGCTTAGCCGGCTGAGCCACCCAGGCACCCAAAACGTTGTGTCTTTCTTTTCTTTTTTTTAAAATTTTTTTAACGTTTATTTATTTTTGAGACCTAGAGACAGAGCGTGAGCAGGAGAAGGGCAGAGAGAGAGGGAGACACAGAATCTGAAACAGGCTCCAGGCTCTGAGCCGTCAGCACAGAGCCCGACGCGGGGCTCGAACTCACAGACCGCGAGATCATGACCTGAGCTGAAGTCGGCCACTTAACCGACTGAGCCACCCAGGCACCCCACGCTGTGTCTTTCTTAAAGGGTTAATCCAGCATCCCTAGAAGGGGGATATATATTGTACTATTAGCAGCAAGATGAGATCTGGATATTGGAGAGAGAGTGTGCAGGGGCAGTTTGAAGGAAAGAGAGAGTTCCGGATTTCCTTTGTCATCCGACAAATCTGAAAGCGCTAGGTGGTGGGGAGGCCCACGCGTTTATCTCAGTTCCTAGTCTGTCCTTTGCATCGGTCAGCTACAGCTGCGTAACAAACCATCTCAGCCCACGATGGCTTAAAACAACCACCGTTTCATTTCCTCACACGTGTTCAGGTCATTGGGTAGTTTCTGCCCGTCTGGACCAGGCTCGGCTGACCTTGGCTGGGCTCCCTCCCGAGTCTGTCATCCGCGGGCGGGTTAGCTAGAGGCCGGCTGCTCTGGAATGACTTCAGCTGGAATGACTCAGTGCTCCTCTACCTCTCCCTCGCATCCGTCCCGCGAGCTAGCCCGGACATGTGCTCCTAGCGAAGGCGGAGAGGAAAGAGCGTGAAGAGAAACACTCAGACATCTTAAGGCCTGGCCTCGGAACTTGTGTGCTGTGCCTGCTGTATTTTGCTGGCCAGAGCAAGTGTCGAGTTCCAGTTCAGGGGATGGTGAGAGAGACCCCATCGCTTCTTCCTTTTGTTTTTTTTTTTTTTTAAAGAGAGACCCCATCTCTTACAGCAGGGGTGGCAAAGTCACATGGCAGAGTGCCTGATTCAGGGACAGGCGGAGGAGGGTGGCCTGGGGGCAAGTGAGAGCCATGCTTGCTATTTTATTTGTTTATTTATTTAGAGAGAGAGAGAGTTGGGGGGGATGGGCAGAGAGAGAGAGAGAGAATCCCAAGCAAGCTCTGCATTATCAGTGCAGAGCTCAGTGTAGGGCTCGATCTCCTGAACCCAGAGATCACGACCTGAGTCCAGACTGAGTGAGACACTTAGCAGATTAGCCACCCAGGTGCCCCTCTTTTTTTTTTTTAATGTTTATTTATTTTTGAGGGAGAAAGAGAAAGACAGAGCATGAGCAGGGGAGGGGCAGAGAGAGAGGGAGACACAGAATCTGAAGCAGGTTCCAAGCTCTGAGCCGTCAGCACAGAGCCCGACGTGGGGCTCGAACTCATGAACTGTGAGATCATGACCTGAGCTGAAGTCAGACGCTTAACTGAATGAGCCCCCCAGACGCCCCAGTTTGTTCATTTATTTTGAGAGACAGAGAGAGAGTGTGTGTGTACACAAGTGGGAGAGAGGCAGAGAGAGAGGAGAGAGAGAATCTCAAGCAGGCTCCGAGCTGTCAGCGCAGAGCCCGAGGCAGGGCTCAAACTCACGAACCGTGAGATCACGACCTGAGCCAAAATCAAGAGTCTGCCTCTTAGACGACCGAGCCACCCAGGCGCCCCCACCCTAGGGTTCTTGAAGAGAATGCCTTTGTTCCGTAGCTCCGCGGAGCTTTCCGGAGTTGGATCTCATTTCCAGTGAGGAACAAGACGATAAAAACAAACCTTTCATTCCGCTCCTCGGGAAATACCCGAGAGAAACGCAAACCTGTGTCCACACGGAACCTGGTACGTGAGTCTTCAAAGCAGCGTATTCCCAGCAGCCGAAAGGTGGAAAAAAAAAACCCCAAATTACTATCAACTGCATGGGTGAATCCAATGGGTCGTCTTCGAGTCCGTGGAGTATTACGCAGCCGTAAAAAGGAACGCAGTACCGATCCATGCTGCACGGGCAAACTTTGAAAACGTCGTGCTAAGGAAGAGACACCAGGCACAAGACACCACGTGCTGTGTGACTCTGTTTATGTGAAATGTCCACGGCAGATAGGTCCAGAGAGACAGAAGGCAGATGGGAGGTTGCCTGGGGTTGGGGGGGGAAGGGAAACGGGGAGTGACCGCTACTGGGTATCGGGTTTCTTGCCGGGGTGCCGGGCTGTTCTGCAACCAGATAGAGGTGACGGTTGCACAGTCTGGGGAATATATGGAAAAACCACGGAATTGTACACTTACCACAAGCGGGTTTTATGGTATGCGAATCGCAGAGCTGCTGAAAGTCACAAGACTGGCAGCAAGCCCTTCCGCGCGTAGGTACCGTCTTCGGGATCCGCCCCCGAGCCCACGGTGCGCCTGCAAAGCTGCCAACGCTCCACCAGCCTGGCCCGCCTCCTCGCCCTGCCGTGGGCGGCCCCTGGGCCTTTGCACCTGCTCCTCCCATCCGCCCCTGTTGCACACCAACTCTATTCATCTTGGAGTTTTAGCTCACAACGGGCTTCCCAGAGGAAGGTCACCTCTAATCCCCCAAAACCACAGAACAAAGGCTCCCCAAAGTAGCCTTTGAGATCATTTCCGGGTGACTGATTTTATGGCTCACGTCTTTATTTTAATGCGTGCTGGGGGGAAAAAAGGTACCGGCCCGTGGCGCCTGTCATTTCAGGACTGCTGGGGCTTCCGCTGAGCTCAAGGGGGCCCCATGGGAACCTGTGTGAAGAACTAAAAACAACAACGACAACAACACCCGCCCCCACCTTGGCTGAAAGAACAAATGAAAGAGACGAACAGTGGAGGGAGCACTGGGCAAAAATTGCGAAATGGTCCTTTGGGAATCCCAGCCATGGGGCAGCCCCTGGGGCCTGGGTTAACTCCGCCTGACCTCGCTGGGGGGGGGGGGGAGGGGCGGATGGTTTGTTTTATGTTTTATGTCTGTCTCCCCCATGGGGTGGGGCAGGGCTTGACCTGTCCTCCCCCCTCCCCCCCAGTCACCCACACGGGGTGGGGCACAGAGCAGGTGCTCAGGGAATGAACAGACGCTGAGCTGCTGGAGGGCGTGGCCTTTCCCCCCAAGGGCACCGGGAGCCGGAGCAGGGTTTCAATCCACAACGTCAAGGTTCGTCTGTGCTTTAGAAACTCTGGGCTCTCTCTCTTCCTCCTCTGGGCCCAGAAAATCCACAGCCCTCCCTCCCGCACCAGCTTGCCCCCTTTTCCTGTCACACTCCTCTTTATCATTCTCCTCCTCCAGGAAGCCTTTGCGAACCCCGGGCTGGGTCAGGTAGGTGCTCCCGGCTCCTATAGCCCCCTGCCTCCCCCACGCCAGCCCTGACTACCCGGGGGGTGGGTCTGTAGCCTCCATAGACCTGTGAGAGCTTCTCGAGGTAACCCCCCCCCGCCCCCGCTCTCCATAACCCCTCCAGAGCAGGTGAACTGCCTGGACCTCACTCCCCGGAAGTCTCCACTCTCTGCCTCCACCTGGCCCCCCTCCAGCTCTTTCTATCTCTTCTCCTTGTACACGCTGCCAGATGAATTACCTTCAAAGGCTTCGGCGCTCAACACCACTTTCTTTCTCACCACCGTTTAAAATCTTTTAAGCTTCTGGGGCGCCTGGGCGGCTCTGTCGGTGAAGCGTCTGACTTGGGCTCAGGTCATGATCTCGCGATTGGTGAGTTCGAGCCTTGCGTCGGGCTTTGTGCTGATGGCTCAGAGCCTGGAGCCTGCTTCCGGTTCTGTGTCTCCCTCTCTCTCTCTCTGCCTCTCCCTTGCTTGCACTCTGTCTCTCTCTCTCTCGAAAATAAATAAACGTTAAAAAAAATCTTTTTAATTCTCGAGGTTCCCTGGGAACGAGCCCCAAGTCAGGCTCTGTCTGTGCTGATGGAGCAGAACCTGCTTGGGATTCTCTCTCTCCCTCTCTCTCTGTCCCTCCCCTGCTCACGCATGTGCACACACACTCTCTCAAAATAAATGAACTTAAAAAAAATTCTCTTTAATCTTTTAATTTTAAACACTTTATAAAATTTACCATTAAAAAAATCATTTTGAAGTGTACAATTCAGTACAATTAGACACATTCACAATTTTGTACGGCCTTCCCCACGAATTTCTGAACATTTTCATCACCCCAAAAAAGAAACCCCAGACCCACTGTCCCTTCCTTCCTGCTCCCCCCAGCCCCAGGCAACCACTAAATCTACTCTCTGTCTCTACGGTTTTGCCTTTTCTGAACATTTCATATAAACGGAATCCTAAGACACGCAGTCTTCTGGGTCCGACTGCTTCCACTTGGCATCACGTTTTCAAGGTTCATCCACAGTTTGCAGTGCATGTCGGTGCTTTTGTTCCTTTTTGTGGCCGAGTAATATTCCATTGTATGGATACACCGCATTTTGTTACGCCTTTATCGGTTACTGGATATATGGGTTGTTTTGACCTTTTGGCCCTTGTGAATGGTGCTGCTTTGAATATTCCTGTACAAGTTATTTTATTTTTATTTTTAATTTTTAAAATGTTTTTATTTCTTTTTGACGGGTGGTGGGGGTGGGGGAGATCGGGGAGGGGCAGAGAGAGAGGGAGACACGGAATCCGAAGCAGGCTCCAGGCTCTGAGCCGTCAAGCGCAGAGCCCGATACGGGGCTCGAACTCATGAGCCTCGAGATCCTGACCTGAGCCGAAGTCAGACGCTTAACTGGCTGAGCCACCCACACGCCCCTTTTTATTTTGTTAAATTTATTTATTATTTTGAGAGAGACGGGGAGCGCGTGTGGGTGCACAAGCGGCGGGGGTGGGAGGCAGGTGAGAGGGAGAGAGAGGATCCCAAGCCGGCTCCGCTCTGTCAGTGGCCTCCAGGCCAATGCGGGACTCGATCTCACGAACCACGCGGTCACGACCTGAGCTGAAATCAAGAGTCGGACGCTAAACCGTCGGAGCCCCCCGGGGCGCCTCTTCGTACAAGTTATTTTTGAATTCCTGTTTTCAATTATTTGGGGGTATACACGTAGGAGTCGGGGTACGGTAACTCTGCATTCAACTGGACCGTGGAAATACCAAACCATTTTCCATTTTGGCCACGCCATTTTACTCCCCGGCAACGTATGAGGAAGGTTCTGATTTCACCGCATCCTTGCCAACCCTTGTTATTGTCTCCCCCCCACTTTTTTTAAATTATTTATTTTTGAGACAGAGACAGAGCATGAGTGGGGGAGGGGCAGAGAGAAGGAAACAGACAGAATCCGAAGCAGGCTCCAGGCTCCGAGCTGTCAGCACAGAGCCCGACGCGGGACTCGAACCCACGAACCGTGAGATCGTGATCCGAGTCGAAGTCGGACGCTTAACCAACTGAGCCCCCCAGGCGCCCCTTGTCTCCTTTTATCATTACCGCGTTCCAGTGAGTGAATTGGCGTCTCACTGTGGTTTTGACTTGCATCTCCCTGATGACTGATGACTTCGGAGCACCTTTTCGTGGGCTTGGCCATTTCCCACTACCTTTCGAGAGCTGCCCACAGCCCCCCCCCTCCCCGCTGCACCCCACTAAAGCCGTTTTCTCCACATTCGCAGCCCCGTGGTTGACCTTAGCTCCCCGTCTTTCCTTCCTCCCTAGAAACTTCGGACGCCTTCTTCTCCCTCCAGCCATGCCCTGCCCATTTTTCTTGCTCTCCCTTTTCTTTTTTCGGGACGGAGATGTGGAACTGTGGACCGGTTAACTTCTCTAGACTTCGGTTTCTTCATCTGTGAATTGGGAGTGATAACAATTTGGACTTTGGGGTTGTTGCCACGGTTCAATGAGCTGATGTATCTAATAGGCTCAGAAACCTGCCTGAGACAAGGGAAACCTTAGGAAGTGTTTAAGGGAGAGGGGGGTAAAAGGGCCAAGGGCAAAACGCTGCTTCTGTGAATGTACTTAAAAAAATGTAAAAGCTTGCCCCGGTGTAGAATTTTAGAAAGTGCCACCTGAAATGCCTGTATTAGAAACAAAACAAAACAAAAAACTCTCGACCGTGGAAGGGCGATACAAAATCGTTGACCTCTGTGAAGACACAACAGTTTTTAGGGGCAAGTGTAATATCACAGGTGCAAGTATGAACCTTGGAGCGGGGTTGCCTGGGTTCCAGTCCTTGTGTGGCCTGATTTTGGCGATTCCGGAGGCTCCCTGTGACTCAGTTTCCACATCTGCACACCAGGGGTGATATCAGAACCTCCCACCTGCTGGGGATTGTTGGCGCCTTCACCGAGGTTGTCTGTGGATCAGGGCTGACAGTGCCAGCTTGGTTAAGCAGTTACTTACAATTTGCACACGGGCAGATTTTCACTCTAGGCTTGGGCGACTTTTGTGGCAAGTTAGCAATGTCTTGGAATTTATATGGAGGAAGTAAGAATGCTAACAGTCCAAAACTCATTAGCTGCAGGAAGTGGTTCTCATCCTCTCTAGATCTCCCAGAACAGGAGAGTATTAGTAAAAGTCAAAGCCCAAGACAACTGTCCCCTCTGCCCAGGCGCTCAGCTTGCCTAACAGCCTCACATCATTTTCTGGAGGAGGCAGGGTTCCCTTCTTAAAGGGGCCTCCCCTAGATTCCATTTTCGCTTCTTTCCTTTAGGGTATCTTTAGGCTTTTTTCTCCTCCTCCTTCTCCCCCAAGCATGGCTAAGGTAGCCTCTTTCTCAGAGTAAGGATGTTAAATCCAGCGGCGATTACTAACTCGCGTAAAGCCACAAAGCCGTTTCTTGTCATTGAGTCTGGGTATCTGGTAGTACATGGCAGGTTGAAGACACTCATTTCTAGAGACTCCCTGCCCAGACCCCCAAGGCCATTGGGGCGGTACAGGGGGTGCAGTTCCGGAGCCCATGGCCTCTATAGCCAAGCCAAGAGTTTTCCTAGGGGCAATAGCGGCAAGGTAGGAGGGTACAAGCGGAGAGTTGTCAGAATTCGGTAGTGTATTTATATTTACATTGTATGTACTTCTTCGAATGGGTGATATATGGTTCTAACTTTACTGCGGTACAAAAAGATCTATCCTCTACGCACCCTGTCTTCCTCCCCACCGACAAATGCTGTTACCAGTTTGTTTCTGCTTTCGAAGACATTCTGTGCATTTAACAAGCAAAAGCTTGTATGTTTTTCCACCCACGCCCCCACTTGTAAATCATGATCCACTCTGCTCCCCTCTTTGCTTTTTTCCCGCGACTGGATACATCGCTTGTTATGTGTCGCTTCGCGTCTTCCCTCCTCCTTTTACGGTTACTTCGCGTCTCACTACGCGCCAGGCCACAGCTTATTTAAATGAGTCCCCCATCCGTGGTCCGCAAGGTTGTTTCCGGGTTTGTTTTTTCTTAAGCGTTTTTATGAAAACAAACACAACGCTCCCCATCCTAGCCCTTGATCAGTATTTGTGGAGAAACGAGCGGAAGCCGCCACCTGCCCACCCCCGCTGGCCGCATCCGCCGAGGGTAACCCCGGCTGCTGAGTCCCGGGGCTCCGGCGGCGCGCCCCGCGCGGGCGCTTCCTCCCGAAGCTGTCAGGCGCGGGCCCGGGCCCTCCGGAGCCCCGCCCCGCGGCCGGCCCG